>CAVNYN010286874.1:0-24957 GCA_963692815.1 Nyctanthes arbor-tristis
CAACCAAGTTTACTAAATTTTCCCACCATAGTAAATCAGAGGACGTGAAATTAAAGAACATTTGTTTCCAGTTAACCTTATATTTAAGATATTCTTGTATTCCTATAGTTATCATTACATCCATTACCTTACTCAATTAGTAACTCTATTTGGGGTATCATGGCAAACCCCCTTAAACAAAACAAAGAGAAAATCATCCAATCGATCATGTAGGAAGGCAAGAATAATAATCAAATCCACAAGGTATGCGCATACAAAATCTGCACAACCAATACAAAACCACAAAGTGAAAACATGGCCGGAAGACTAACCTTCTCGGGTCAATTATCCGCAGCTGCTTGATGTTGGGCTAAAATTTCTTTCTCAAGTGGTTATGCGGTTGCTGGAATGGTTGGCAATTGTTCTAATAATTTGTCACCAAAAGAAAATTGTGGGAATCTACGGCAAAATTGTATTCAAAGGAGGAGAGAGAGAGAGAGAGAGAGAGAGTTTTTTTTTCCAGCCGTAATTACATTGAAGGGGAGAGTTTTTCAATTTAGGTCTAATTTTTGAGCCAAAATAATTAGAATTACCGCCAAATTTTATGATAATTTTTGGGAAAATAATTAAGGGCGGTTTTATTGGTCTAAATTAATATTATTAGAGGCAAATCATATTTCTATCCCAAAATAAATTATTAGATGCATATATTTTCCGCCCCTAATTATAAGACTAACCCGCCAATTTTAAAAAAATATTAGGGGCACTTTGTTTTTGTCCCAATTAGTATTAATAGGGGCAAAACATATTAGAGGCCTTTGCTTTTTGCCCCAGTTGATACTAATAGAGGCAAAACATACTTTTGCCCTTAATTAACAACTAATAGAGGCCAATACATTATTTTGCCTCAAAATTGGTGCCCCTAATACTCTCAAAGTCAATAGTGAAACAATCTGACCGTTTGAAATTAACGGTAAAGTACAGAAATTCTTATTTGAATAAAATAATAAAATTGGTTCTACATAAAATCCCAAAATTAAAAGACATAAATCCTTGATGATAAAATCTTAAATAAAGTTAGAATTAATAAAAGACGGTTCAAAAATTAATATTCACCATCATAAGCACCACCGGCTCCAGAATCTGAAAATTATCAATTTATAAAAGGGGTGAGTATTTCATAGAAATACTCAGTAGGTTCAGCGCATATAATATTCAACTTAGATAGTAATAGCACATATAAACATGCAACTAAATTCTCAAAAACATGGTCTCAGATCTCAAATAAAATTGTACGTTCAAGATGCACGTTCTAATGCATTAATATGCAAGTTCTCATACTTAAGCAAAGTATTCTTATTCTTCATAATTAATCTCATGTATATCTCATACTTCTCATAATCATAATTTAATGTACATAATTACCATATAAGTTAACTAGAAATGCAAAGTTTTGAATAAATAGCTTTTCTAAAAGAAAGAACCTACCTCAAATGAGCTTTCTCGAGTTTGAGCAAAAGTCTTGAAATTGATTAATTACACTCGCGTCTCGTCTACAAAATAAATAGCTTTAGTTAGGAAATTTGAAATTTTAAAGTTACATAAATGTAGGGACTTAAATTGTGAACATCAAAAGTTTTGGACTTAATACAAAATTCACGATACTTTTGGGCTGAAAAAGAGTTTTTCAAAAATTAAGGGACTAAAATCAGAAAGGAGTAAAGATAGAGGCTGATTTTGCTTTGAAATAAAGGTTTTGGGCCAACTAGAGACTAGGAATTAAGTTTAGGACTGAAATGACTATAATAACACTTTTAGGGGCTGAAGTTGCAATTAAAATTAAGTTTAAATGACAATTTCTTGTCATTTTCAACTGAGAACAGAGGATTTAGGGCGAGAGAGAGAGAGAGAGTGTGTGTGTGTGTGTGCGCGACGATGAGCTAGAGTGATGGTGGGCTGTGGGTTTGGGTGTTGAGGAATTCGCGAATGGAGGTCGTGCTAGTTGGGTTTCAAGGTTCATGGGTGTGGCAAAGTGGTCGCGGTTGAGGGTGGCGATTTAGGAGAGTGCTCGCGGCTGGGGTGGCAGTTCAGGGGGGTACGGTCGCGGCTTGTTGGGGCTTTCCCACGGATGAGTTTTGGGTGTTCTTGAAGTTCAGGTGTAGGGCATTTGAGGCCAAAGGAGCGGCGATGGTGGTTGCCGTTTGCTTCTGCAGTGGCGGGTGCTGGTCAGACGACGGTAAAGATTCTTACCAACTGGAAGGGAGCAAGAGAGAAATATATTGAGTGCTTTTGTTGTGGATGAAAAAAAATGAGTGTAGCTTCTATTTATATTGGTTTTTGGGAGAACGAGGAAGGAAAATTGTGAATGATTGAAACCATTTTTCTCTCAATTTTTGATAGATTGAAGATTGATACATATTTGATTTGGGAGGATCATTTGTCTAATTTGTTTAAGGATAATACAGCATTGGGGCGTGATTTAGGCCAAGGAAAAATTTTCTTGCTGAAAATTGAGAAGAAAAGGGATTCTTGATTGGGTTAGAGATGGAAGAAATTGCATTGACTGGCGAGGGAAGGAGCTGATTGGGCTGAAAAATTGGCCAAAAAAAATGTTAAGAGGTTGAGTTATTGGATTAATTTGGACCTTATATTTAGCACTTAAACTAGACAAGAACGAGTTTAAAATTCGTTTATCAAAGGACTATAGCGACTCTGTAAAACATGTTTAAAAATTTTCTTGAAAATTCTTGGTCGGCTACAAACACTGTTAAAATCTCCAAGAACAACCCATGGCATAGAATTGTAATGAGAGGCAAAAGCAGTAATATTTTCCAAAGAGATCTTCTATTAACAATGGAGTGTAAGCTATAAATAAAGCTAAAAAGGAAGGTCACAAATGATACCTTGCAAATAGCTTTACAATGAATGACTTGAGGCAGAATTTCGTACCTTGATCAATATCCCTCTTGTTGTGTAGCACTTTTGCACAAGAAGGAGTATCACTTTTAGCAGCATTTGAGCACTCTGATTTGGTATCTCTACTGCCCAAGGTTTGAGAAACAGGTGGTGATTCCAGCTATTCCATATCAGTCTTTCCTATCATGGCTGCATTAGCATTAGCAGGAGCAGGGATAGATGACATAGCTGGACAGTTAGATGAAAATTCCTCATTTACAGCATCATTAATGGACAAATGGCCATCATTAACAGCTTGTGTATCCTCCTCAGCTGCCGTAACATTTTTGGAAGAGGAGCTAGGCTGCAATTGGTTTTGTTTACTCCCAAAGTTAATTGTAATTGGTGCCTTATACTTCTTCTTTTTGGGCATGATTACCCAATAGAAGAAACCACTAAATCAAGCAGGAATGTTGAGACAACCCAGAAATCCAGCTGATTTAAGCCAAGAAATCAAGCGCCAGTAAACTTACCGAACCCCCGCAAGAGCCCAGGAAAAAAATCAAAACCGTTGCGATTTTTGATACCAACAAGACTAATAATTTAAACTAAATACATTAAATGCTTGTGAAAACCAGATTTGAAGTCAGTACAACCTTCCAGTAAACAAAATCAATGAAAATCTCAGCCAGGTCAAGGTTAGAAAGCCCTAAGATTGAAGAATGTTCAGGCAAAGTAGAACTAATATCTGCTAAACCCGCAGTATTTACGTAGTTTTTTTGTTAAATTTAAATTTATAAAATGATAATTGATGTAATTTGAGTTTAAAATGTTATGCACATTGATGTACAATGCACAATAAGATCTACTGACATATTAAATAGGGTTAATTTCACAAATCATTCCCAACTTTTGAGTTAAAAATTAGCTGAGTCCCCAACTTTTTTTTTAACAATAATCACGTTGGAAAATCTGTATCAATCTTCTATCTTCTGAAATTATAGCATTCATGTGATCGTGATAGGCACAAATCCGGTTTTGGATAATATAATCAACTACGGTAATTCAAGTAAAGTTTTTTTTCATTGATTTCTTTTAAATCCCCAACCCTAATTATAACCTTTTTTTTTCCTGCAGATTTGTTTATTCCCAACCCTTATTACTCTTTGTCGTATAGAATCCTAATTGAGGTGCAATTTCATTTATGGTAACTATTGAATAGCGATAATTATGGTAAAAATTTTTTATTTTTGTTAAATTCTCAACCTTGAGTATAATAAGATTATTTTAACAAATTTTTTCAGTTATGATTTCCTTTTATTGTGTTTTGTAGAATCCTAAATGATGTGCAATTACATATTTGGTAAATTTTGTCTGTGATTTTTTATTGTACTTCCTCAAAACAACCCTAATCCAAGTAAGTGTCTTTAATTATTGGTAAGGTAAAGTCTCAAACAAAATTTATTTCCTCCTGTATATGAGTATTTAATCCTATTATAGATTACTAATTGATTTGGAATTGGGTATTAAGATTATCTATACGCGTGATTGAGAAACAAACAAGGAAACCTAATTGAATTGTGCGTATGCCCAAGTTTTTTTGGGCTTTGTTTATAGCTTATTTAAGGCTGTTGAGCAATGCATTTTCTTTGACACTTCTACAAGTTACCAAGTTCTTGCATTACGAATACTTCTTTAATAATTTTTCTATTCTCATTCTCTGTCCTTAACTTTCATATTCTTCATTGATGGCTCATGTTAAGTTTAACCTAAGTGAGATCACTCTTAGACTGCCAAAAAATGCAGCCTTTCTTCTCTGCATTGCTAGAAAATGGTCTGTTCCCTGCCAGAACAGAGAACTTAGCATAAGAGTTGTTGAATTAGTTTTAATCGACGAGCATGTATACTCATTACTCTTTGTTATATATGATATAATTTCTACTGTTGATTATTATTTCAAAAAATATATAGTATTATGTATAGATTTGCTATGGTATGTGATTTTGGGTATGATCTTACGTTATTTATCTTCATAGTCATGCAGCAATTAATTTGTATATATACTATGTTTCTGTTTTATGCAAGGCCAGACATGAGCATAGGCCCAGCATGCAGCTGCTTTGGGCCCAAAAATTCTGGGGGCTCGTTTTGCTTGCTTTTTTTTTTTTTAGAATTCTGCTGCCCAACATAAAGATCCATCAAGTTGGGCCTAAAGCTTAATAATTAACAAAAGATGATGGCCTAAAATGACATCCCTAGCTCTAAACTTTGAAGCGGAAAAAAAGGCTTTAGACATAGAACGAACGAGAGAGGCAGTGCCCACAGACTACCAAGTTACCAACGAGCGAGCAAGAGCCAAGAGACGAGAGTCTTCCATCTTCACACTTCATGAGCAATCATCGATAGTCGCTGGAGCTGAACACCTTTCCCAATCTCTTGAAGTTAAACTCACAAATTATAATTTGTAAGGTTAGGGTTTTTCTAATTAATTACTAGTTGATTATTTGATTGTCAAAGCCCTGATTTTCTTTAATTTTTCTGTTATAATTTGATTATTAAAGACTAATTATGGATAATGGAATCATGACTATTGTGCAAATTGCAATTCATTAAATAGTTTATGATTTTGTCTTTATGCAAATGTCGGGTATAGCAGTACAGGGGTATTGTTCTGTTTTTAATGCTTTAGATTTTTATGTGCAGACAGATAATATTGTTGTGTTCCTTATTGTATTTGTTGGGTCATGGGTGTCGGCTTGTCATATTGTGTTCCTGACTTTTAACTTTTTTTTTTCAATAGTTTTAGCCTTTGCCTTTTAAGTGTTTGACATAATGGCAAAGTGACAAATGACAATATTGGAATGATAAAGGCAGTGAATTAGCTTATTTTAACTATAATGACATTATCACAATATTAATATTAATATGTTAGGTTACACTTTTAAGCCCTTTTTTATACAATAATTCATAAATATTGTAGCCACTAGGCAGCAAAAATTTGCGAGGGCCGAACGTCAACGGAGTTCAACAGGTACGGGGTCTTTGAAACAGGCTTCAAGCGCCTTGATTAACCCAACGGCCTAACGACCTAAAGACCTGAGAACCTGGAGACCGGATTAACCAACCAAGAGCTGAACATCTTCTCCAGCGCTCTTACGCGCCCAGGTGGCGACCCGACGTAGGGCCACGACCTAGCGGGACAGCAAGCTGAGCAACAGCATGGAAACCCACGTGGGAAATCTTATCACTTACGGCTAATGGGACACCAGCATTAAATGCGAAATGATGGTTACCTGCTCCATGCATGGCTTAGGCAACTATTAGTCAAAAGGTAATGGATTAACCCCAGCTGATTTGACATTTATGTCATCTCTGTGGATCCGGCATTAAATACATGTAATCATTATCCCCATGCATATAAGTAAATGTACAATATAAATAGAGGCATGCATAAGTGAGAAAGGGTTCGACACCCAAACCTCACTATTCTTGTCTTTACACATTTATAGTCTTCCATTTATTTGAAAGGTTAAAAAACATTCCTTGCCAAAATTTGCATTTATTGCTCATCCTGATTTGAATACAAGTTCCCCGTGAATATAAATCTC
Source organism: Nyctanthes arbor-tristis (assembly GCA_963692815.1). Lineage (NCBI taxonomy): Eukaryota > Viridiplantae > Streptophyta > Magnoliopsida > Lamiales > Oleaceae > Nyctanthes > Nyctanthes arbor-tristis. The sequence goes on from CAVNYN010286874.1 coordinate 6,483, forward strand.
GTTTGTTAAGTCTGAAGCTAAATTTGGCATCAACAAATTGGTCTGTGGGAAACTTATAGAAAGATGTGTAAAGCAAACTTCCTTTGAAGTCTAACCTCTGGTAAAAGGAAATGAGTAGAAGACGTTCCGAGAGTCAAAAGACAAGAACCAGTGATGTCGGACTACCCCCCGGGTTCAGAAGAAACTGAGCCCCTGCCAGTGCCGGCCCCTCATGACCGGTAGCTGCGATAGAGACCAAAACCCTTCAATGATAGGTAGAAGCCCTCGCTGAATATGGCGTCTACGACAACATAACCCTCCACTTCTCAACAGCACTCAATAGGATCCTCCTCTCGTGACAACTCTTCTTGGCATGCTGAAAACGTCTCAAGGTCTCCAGCGAGGGCTAACCCTCAAAAGGAACACGTCAGAAGACGGCTAAGTTTCACTCCGACCCAAAACTCCGGTCAACCAGCCCCAACGCAAGAGCTACACCACTTACTGCAAGAAATACAGCCGGAAGCAGTGTGTTTATCAGGCTAGGACCCCACCCTCAGCAACGGCCCAGAAGTCCAAGGTCACCAGAACCCATGCGACCAAGCGAATGAAGACAAAGAAGAAGAAGTCCTATGCTAATGAATCCTGATAGTCATGCCTCCAGCTTCCATCTAGAGACACTACCAAGTCAGCGACCAGTCCCTCAGCAGATCCACGAGCTGGACAAGCTGAGGAAGCGATTGAGCAACCTCGAGCAGAAACAGACATAAGAGAAATTAGCGGACGACCTATGTGGGTCACAACATGGACGAACGCAGGCATCTCAAATAAGAGATTGAGAAACTAATCAAATAGGGATACCTGAGCGAATACATGGCCAATCACTAAGGGCAGGACCGATAAGCTCGTCCCCATGCGGAACTCAATGCCCAGCTCCCACGGAACCAAGCTAGAGTAGAAATTTGCGTACTTATCAGCGGAAATAATGACATGGAGGATTCTAAAAGACAGAGGCGAGGTCTCATGAGAGAAGCCCATAATTGTTACCACTTGCTCATGGCCCAACCCTCCATCTCTCGAACCATCTCGTTCTCTTTCTACCATGAAGATGCTTACATCGTGTTACACCCTTATAGGGACACTCTAGTCATTACTATGCCGGTCTTAGGTGTTAAAATCTACAAGACCTTGGTGGACAACGGTAGCACCGTGAATATCATTTATTGGCGGACTTTCCAGCAAATGAAAATTAACCCAAAGAGCTTAAGACCATAAGGTACCAGACTCCAGGGTTTTACTGGAGACTGTGTGGAAGCAAAGGGCCAGATCACGCTTCTTGTTGAACTGGGACGCGAGCCCTACAAAAAGAGGATAATGGTAAATTTCATTATAGTAGACGTGCCTTCAAACCACAACGCCATTCTGGGTCGCCCAATTCTGTACTAGCTCAGGACTGCAACCTCCATTTACTACCACGTCGTGAAATTCCCAACCTACTATGGAACGGCTATAATGATTGGCGACCAGCGGGCATCAAGGAAATGCAACCTCGATTTTGCAGAAGAAACAACCACCTTGACAGAGGTTCGCAAAATCACCCTAGAATCAACAGGCTAGAGAATCAGCCACTCTTGAACCCCACACCAAAGTGTCAGTACGTGAGGCATAGGAGCAAGGCCGGACTAACTTTTTCATCCAACCCTTGAGGGGGAGCATTTCTCCTACCCGGTTGTGAAGGTCAGCTCAAGAACAAAAAGCAAAGGAGTAAAAGCTGGGTATCAATTCTACATTTTGCACCTTTTCAAATCTTTTGTATACCGACTGTCAGGTCATGGCTAAAAAAGGAATACACTCATATGCGTCAGCCATAATTCTGTGACCTAACCATTAATTCGATAAATGTTTATTCTGATGTAACATCCCCCTCTCAACACAAGCACAAGGTAGAATCCACCGTGCTCAAATATACAGGTACGCGCTCTAAGTTAGAACAAGCTTTTAACTAGCGACCTCACACTTGATTATGACTAGAACAAGCTTTTAGTTCGCACTTAAGTATACAGGTCGGCACTCTAAGTTAGAACAAGCTTCTAACTAGCGACCTCACACTTGACCATGACCAGAACAAGTTTTTAGTCTGCGCTCAAGTCGAAGAATTCGCCCTCAATGACTAGAACAAGCTTTTAGTTTGCGCTCAAGTCGAAGAATTCATGCTCAACGACAAGAACAAACTTTTAGTCGGCGTTCGAGTATACAGGTCCGCGTTATCTCTTACTTGACCATAACTAGAACAAGTTTTTAGTCTGCGCTCAATGAGTAGAACAAGCTTTTAGTCCACGCTCAAGTATATAGCTCCACGCTCTAAGTTAGAATAAGCTTCTAACTAGCGACCTCACACTTGACCATGACTAGAACAAGCTTGTAGTCTGCGTTCAAGTCGAAGAATTCACGCTTAATGACTAGAATAAGTTTTTAGTCTGCGCTCAAGTTGAAGAATTCACACTCAACGACTAGAACAAGCTTTTAATCGGTGCTCAAGTCGAAGAATTCACGCTCAACGACTAGAACAAGCTTTTAATCCGCACTCAAGTACACACGTCCGTGCTTTAAGTTAGAACAAGTTTTTAGCTAACGACCTCACAGTTAACCACGACTGAACACGCTTTTAGTCGGAGCTATATAATTGGTTCTGCGTCCTCGATCAGACCAGCTACCAGCTCAGCGACCCAATGTTTAAGGGCAAACTCTCGGAGCTTCTAGTTCAAGGGATCAAAGCTTGAACCGGCTGGACATGCATGAGGAAACCCTCGATCAATAGTTATAGATTATGTAGGACTTGAACAGAAATCTCTCAAAAAAGTCCTTATACTTGGGACAAGATATATTTACATTCCAAAACGAAGGGGCATAAGCATAGAGAAGTTCTCTACTAAGTAAGAATGATGTTACGGTATGTTGTTTTGACAAATATACGAGTGAGCTCACACTTGAAGAAATAATCCCCATTATATTCATCAGAGATTACAAAAAGGAGAAAAGAAAAGCTGGAGTACAAGAGACTCCTAAGTTTGACCTTCAGCAGATGAGGCCACGTTACCGTTAGCAGGAACGGTAGACTCAACCCCCGCAGTGGAATTAGCGTCTTCGGCGCGCTCTCTATCAGTGGCTTCTCTTTCAGAACCCGGTAGCTCGGTGGGGTCAGGATTCTCTGGTATGATTTTGACCTCCTCATCTTCGTTATCAGAGCTTACATAGCCACACTCTTCCTTCATCTTGGCAACCTGCTCCTTGAGAAAGCTCAAATCGCACTCCGGACGCTCCCTCATAACCTCGCCCAAGATCTCCCTTGCTGTCTTGTAATAAAGACCGGCGTTAGCACTCTTGAACTCCTTAGAGGCCTTGTATTTAGCCACGGCTTCCTGGTACGTGGTGAACTCGCTAGTAGCAGCCCTTCTTTCAGCCTCTCTCAAAACCTGCTCATGGTTTGACTTTTCAGTGACAAGTTGGGTCGCCAGATCCTCAAATTTCTTTTTCCAAGCCTTAAGCTCACTGCCCAAATTGGCCAACTCTCCCCTGGCCATGAACAGCTCCTGCTCTTTCTCCCTAAAAGCTAACTCTGCCTCCTGCTTTTCCTTGTTGGCCTCAGCCGCCTGGCCAGAAAGTTTCTTGTTCTCTCCAAGGAAGCGCCCCACCCGGGCCATGGTGTGTTCATCCAAAATAGCCGACTGAGCCCGTAATACCACGCTCGCTTACAGGAGCTTAGCCATCATTGAAGTGGCCGCGAAGCCTTCCCACTTCCTAGACCAGCCTCGTGCCACACTACTCATGGCATCCGTGACGGGCCCTAGTATCCCCTGGACGTTGGCAGAAAAGGGTTTCCTAGCCAAGTTGAACTGGAGCAGCGCCTTCAGTTTTTGCCAATAAACCTCTCTATCTCAACTCATCTAGCTTGGCCCGCCAGGAGATAAAGATCTTTACCCAGGATGTCGACGGGCCCCTTCGTAGGATGCTCTTCGAGAGGAGAAATAGCAGTAGCGGCAGGGACAGTAGGAAGGGCAGGTGTAGGACTAGCTAGGGTCTCTTGGATGGCCAACTACGTTTTCTTGGGTCACTCGGAGGCAGCCACCTGGTCAGCTATCATAGGCCTCTTTCCATCGGCTTTGTCTTGCCACATTTTCTTCTTCTCCTCCTGACTCCTAAAAGTCTCGTTCAGCTATTCAGCAATCCTCATTTTCTCGGCTTTGTCATGCGCCATTTTCCTCTTCTCCCACGTTACTCTCTTCCTCTCAGCCTCTCGAATAGCCCGCTTTTGGCCCTTGGAGAGGCATGTCTTCCCTGACAAGAAACAAGTGTCAGGTCCTAAAGAAGTACTCAAAAGATAGAGCATCCAGGTATAGAAGAACGGCTTATGGTTGATAGGATTCCTATAAATGTGCTTAGGCTTGGGAACAAGTAGGTCGGTGCTTACTAGGAAATCTCATCCGTCAGATCTGTGACGTGACGATAATGCTTCAGAATCTGGGCTACTATCACAGCTCCCTCTCAAAACAACGCAGAAAGTGCTCGACCTCGCTCGGTGCCTGACAAAGATGAAAATACAGTTAAAGTGTTAGTCTGTTGGCCCGCTGAGGAAGCTTTGTCGAAAACACGCTTACTGGGTTCCATATAGCTCATGGTAATGGTCGTGCCCTCGTCACTAGAACTTGGCGGACTCCTCCACTCGCTCCCTACCCAGAACTATGTCACGGGCTGGTTTACGACTCTTATACGTTGTCCTGCACCCGTACGACCTTAGCGTTCTGCCTCGTGCAGAAACGGCGCTAAGTCAGCCTCCACCCTCATCCTACACGACGTGCTACACGTCCCCCTAACCGCTCAAGGTTAAAGACTACAAACGTGTAGCGAATATGGTTGAGAACGGGAATGAGTAAACTATAAAGGGACTAGGAGAACGTTAGAACGTTTTATTGACACTACAATAACACAACATTTACAAGAACGACACTCCACCTCAGATGAGTGTTTCACTCTTTCTTGTGCCTTGGTGACTCTCCTATCCTCACTTATATGACTTCACGCTAGGAGCCTCTCTCCACATATTCTCTCTTTTCTCAACCACACTCCACCACACTTTACAATGGGGTTTACCCCTATTTATAGACAAGAACACAAAACGTCATGGGTTGGGCCTGGATCCGTTTGTGGCATGGCAGCCCACCTGCCAGCCGTCTTCCAGCATGTTTCAGCATGTCCGTAACCCCCTGCCAGCATATTTCGGACCAGCTGTAAGCCCCATGGCACAGTCGTCGTCCTTGACTTGTGCAGCCGTCGTTTTGGACTGGCCAGCCGTCTTTCCAGCAACTTGCAGCCATCATTCTGGGCCTTTCCATCAACGTTCCAGCTCTTGGCTAGCCGTCGTTCTAGACCGTTCCAGCAACACGGCCAGCTGCACGGCTGCCCTCTCGGCCTACTTGCACCCCAGCTGTACTGCCGTTGTCGCCCACTTGTATGGCCAGCTGTACAACCGTCGTCTCCAGCCGTCATTGTTGACCGCTCATCTCTATGGCTGAAAACCTTCAGAATTCGGCCCCAACACTTAGCCAAATTTCTGGGGTGTTCCACGCCAAAACATCTCATACCGTTCTGGTCAAATTCGGCCAGCTCCGCTCTGCCGTCCTCTGGGCCGTTGCTCACGGCCTCGCCACACGTCCCCTGCTGTGTGGCACTGGTCCGCCCAGATCTGCCTCGGTCTAGTACCCGTGCCTTCCTCGATGCCATCCCGCACCTCTTGTGTGCCTTGGCCTCACCCGTGTGCTGCCGTCTTTGTGCCGACCCTCTCGACCATGCACGCGCATCCTCTGCCGTGCGCGCCGTTCACGCTGGTTCCTCATTCGGCCATGCCCGTATGTGTCCCTCGTAGCCGCCTCGTGCACCCCTCGTGCATCTTGGCCTCGCCGCCCGTGGGTAGCCTCAACCGACGTGCACATGCGAGGCGTGACAACTAGCTCTCTTTCCAACTAGGGCCAGATTCAGACGCCCCTTTCACTAGGTTTTCCTAGAGGTTTAAGGCCTTAGCCTTAGACCGCGCAGCTAGGTTAAACCACCATTTCCCGGCGAGTGAGCACCATAACACATAGTACATGTTGAATTCTTCAGGACTTAGATACCTCCATCCTTTGTGTTGCCACAAAGCAAGGACTCCGATTATTTTCCTCCAACTAGCAGGTGTAATTTGGGAGGGGGCAATCCTTCAGAATCTCAATAACCCAGTGACAAGCCTTAGAAGCGGGATTAACCCAACAGAGAGGGTCGAAGCTCAACGGAGATCCACAGATATGGGGTCTTAGAAACAGGCTTCAAGTGCCTTGATTAACCCAACAGCCTAACGACCTGAGGACCTGGAGACCTGATTAAGCGACTAGGAGGAGGACATCTTCTCCAGCGCTTCTACAGTCCAGGCCATATGAGCGCCCCAGCGGTGACCCGACGTAGCACTGCGACCTAGCGGGATAGCAAATTGAGTAGCAGCATAGGAACCCACGTACGAAATCTTATCACTTACGGTTAACGGGATGCCAGCATTAAATGCTAAACAATGGTCACCTGCTCCATGCATGGCTTAGGCAACCATTAGTCAAAAGGTAAATGATTAATCCCAGCTGATTTGATATTTACGTCATCTCTGTGGGTCCAGCGTTAAATACATGTAATCATTATCCCCATGTATACAAGCAAATGTAAACTATAAATAGAGGCATGCATAAGTGTGAAAGGGTTGGACACCCAAACCTCACCATTCTTGTCTTTAGACATTTATAGTCTTCCATTTATTTGAAAGGTTAAAAAACATTCCTTGCCAAATTTTGCATTTATTGCTCATCCCGATTTGAATACAATTTCCCCGCGAATATAAATCTCGTTTGTTGAGTCTGAAGCTAAATTTGGCATCAACAAATATAAAATGAATAAATTGCATAAGTACACAAAATGCGCATTACTCCATTTGAGATGCATATTAATTTTAATTGAGAAACACTCTTTATGTAGATTGGAAATTGGAATAGTATTATTCTTTTGAACAACATATACCAAACAGTTCAAGTTTGCTTTGAGAGTAATTCTTTTTTACTTATTTTTAACTTTAGAATTGGTAAATGAGTGTGTAACAGTTAGATAAAATGTGACTCAATTCTCAGAAATTAAACTTGACAAAAAACAATATAGTAATTAATTTGGAGCCATGAGCAAACACCAAAAATATTATTAGCATCTTATAAACTGAAAACTAAAGTGTTTAATTCTCTTTGGCATCGTATATTTTTGTTGTCACCATGCATTGATTATTAAATATATTGAGTCTGGATACGCAATGTATATATAGTATTTGAAGTACAGAAAAAATCTTTTGAGCCCACTGGTTTTGATCCTTAATTTATACAAGGACAAAAAGGCAAATTGATTTTAATTATCTTTATTGTCCAATAAGGTTTTAGAACCTTGATTTATTAAAAAATTATTATGGTGACCAATACATAAAATAGTAAAATACTACCAGCATTAGGTAGACTTTATTCATTGAATATTTCAATTATTGAAATCAACTATCGAATTTATGTATCATATTCCTTGAATTAATATAACAAATAAAATTCTAATATTCATTGTATTGACAAATCAAATAATTTCAATTTATGTATCCCTTTTTTTCTTGCTCAATTGATTTATATTCTCTCTCTCTCTCTCTCTCTCTCTCTTTGTAACTTGAATAATTATAAATTTATTAATAGTCTTAATTTGCTCCCTTAATGTATTAGTTTGGATTAGTTTTTTAATAAAATTGCTTTATTGGATTTTAAAAGCAGTGCTCTATTTGATTTTGCATATATCAAACATTGTATTTTACTTGGGACTTTTGGAAAGGTCTCATTAGATGTTACTGCTCTAATGGTTGATTTATCAGGCATTTATTTATTGTTTTATAGCAAATGGATATATGGCCCTATGGAAAGTAAGTTATACTTGAGTGACTTTATTATTTTTAAAATATTGTTGCCTTGCCGGCATATTTATTTCCAATATTTTTTTTTGGCTTGTCTGAATATCAGTTTTACTTAATGCATTGTTGTTGCCTTACCGGTATATTATTATTTTTTTTTGGATTTTTGTAAATTCTTGTCTAATTTTATTTTTGTTCAGCAACCAAAATAATTAGTTTGTTTGGATGATAACTATTACTTTTAGTTTTTTGGTATTATTTTAGCTAAATATTTAAGATAAGTTAGTAAGTGATAGGGGCCTATTCTTCTAAATTCGCTTAAGGCCTTGTTGAGCACAGGTCCAGCTCTGGTTTTATGTAATTTTATATAGTTCCTTTGGAGATATAAAGTTTGATGTTTTGAATAAAATACTCACTATATTACTAATTATTTTTATCCTTATTTTTAAATAAATACTTATTTTTGTCCTGTATATGATTCCTTTTCTCTCTGTTTTTTTTTATAAAAATAACTGATTTGCTAAATAGTGAGTTGTCTACTAAGGTATGTGATTTTGTGTATAATCTTTAGTTAATTATATAAGTGTAGAGTTAAGTGCAAAAAAATGTACTGTCAGTATTCTGGAATTTTTAAACTCCATTCCATATCACTTGAGCAAGGTTTCTGATTTTGGCTTTAATAATAACTGAATCATCCTCAACTATTTGAAAATAATTATACATTCAAAAATGATTCATACCCAGTTGGATGTTATGCTGGATTTCTTTTAGTTGATCATATTCACATCTCTGTATTTTTCCATAATTTTCATAATTATGCAATACTTATTTTATTAATTAGTTTGGAAATTGGCTTGCACAATTTTGTAATATGTTTTAGGTTCAAGATGCTTTATTCGGTCTACTGTTTGATTGTTCCACATTGTTTTAGGCATCTATTATATGCTTCATCTTTATTTCATGCTTATAGATTATAAATATAAGCATGAATGCTTATATTCATAATTTAGACACCTTTGCTTCCAAAACTCCGGCAGATCTCCACCGGTCTCTTCCCCTTGATGAGGCACATCTATCTCCCACCATCGCCGGCCAAAAAACCGGCCAATCACCACCATCCCGCCGCCCCTACCACCACCACTTACACCCCAAATCCGGCCCTTTCACAGCCCCAAACCACCACAAAAACAGCCTCTTTCCAGCTGCCTCTTAACTACCATAATCGCTTTGGATGAAGATCAAACAAATTTGCTGGATTAACATCAAATTTTGAGCCTCCAAATCCAAAAATAATAACTTCTTCATCCGGGCATGAATCGGGACAATTGTTGGATGTTGTAGCTTCTACACAGCCTGGAGAACATAGTCCAATCGCTGGTTTTTTGGCTGGCGATGGAGGTGGTGATGGTGGGAGATAGATGCGCCTCATCAAGGGGAAGAGACCGGTGGAGATCTGCCGGAGTTTTGGAAGCATAGGTGTCTAAATTATGAATATAAGCGTTCATGCTTATATTTATAATTTATAAGCATGAAATAAAGATGAAGCATATAATAGATGCCTAAAACAATATGGAACAATGAAACAGTAGATCGAATAAAGCATCTTGAACCTAAGACATATTATAAAATTGTGCAAGCCAATTTCCAAACTAATTAATAAAATAAGTATTGCATAATTATGAAAATTATGGAAAAATACAGAGATGTGAATATGATCAATTAAAAGAAATCTAGCATAACATCCAACTAGGTATGAATCATTTTTGAATGTATAATTATTTTCAAATAGTTGAGGATGATTCAGTTATTATTAAAGCCAAAATCAGAAACCTTGCTCAAGTGATATGGAATGGAATTTCAAAATTCCAGAATACTGAAGGTACATTTTTTTGCACTTGACTCTACACATATATAATTAACTAAAGATTATACACAAAATCACATACCTTAGTAGACAACTCACTATTTAGCAAATCAGTTATTTTTATAAAAAAAAAAATAGAGAGAAAATGAATCATATACAGGACAAAAATAAGTATATATTTAAAAATAAGGATAAAAATAATTAGTAATATAGTGAGTATTTTATTCAAAACATCAAACTTTATATAACCAAAGGAACTATATAAAATTACATAAAACCAGGGCTGGACCTGTGCTCAACAGGGCCCTAAGCGAATTTAGAAAAATAGGCCCCTATCACTTACTAACTTATCTTAAATATTTAGCTAAAATAATACCAAAAAACTAAAAGTAATAGTTATCATCCAAACAAACTAATTATTTTGGTTGCTGGACAAAAATAAAGTTAGCCAAGAATTCACAAAAATCCAAAAAAAAAAAATAATATACCGATAAGGCAACAACAATGCATTAAGTAAAACTGATATTCAGACAAGCCAAAAAACAATATTGGAAATAAATATGCCGGCAAGGCAACAATATTTAAAAAATAATAAAGTCACTCAAGTATAACTTACTTTCCATAGGGCTATATATCCATTTGCTATAAAACAATAAATAAGTGCCTGATAAATCAACCATTGGAGCAGTAACATCTAATGAGTCCTTTCCAAACATCCCAAGTAAAATACAATGTTTAATATATGCAAAATCAAATAGAGCACTGCTTTTAAAATCCAATAAAGCAATTTTATTAAAAAACTAATACAAACTAATATATTACGGGAGCAAATAAAGACTATTAATAAATTTATAATTATTCAAGTTACAAAGAGAGGGAGAAGACAAATCAATTGAGCAAGAAAAGAAGGGATACATAAATTGAAATTATTTGATTTGTCAATACAATGAATATTAGAATTTTATTTGTTATATTAATTCAAGGAATATGATGCATAAATTCGATAGTTGATTTCAATATTTGAAATATTCAATGAATAAAGTCTACCTAGTGCTGGTAGTATTTTGCTATTTTATGTATTGGTCACCATAATAATTTTTTAATAAATCAATGTTCTAAAACCTTATTGGACAAGAAAGATAATTAAAATCAATTTGCCTTTTGTCCTTGTGTAAACTAGGGATCAATACCAGTGGGCTCAAAAGATTTTTTTCTATACTTCAAATACTATATATACATTGCGTATGCAGACTCAATATATCTAATAATCAATGCATGGTGACAACAAAAATATAAGATGCCAAAGAGAATTAAACACTTTAGTTTTCAGTTTATAAGATGCTAATAATATTTTTGGTGTTTGCTCATGGCTCCAAATTAATTACTATATTGTTTTTTGTCAAACTTAATTTTTGAAAATTGAGTCACATTTTATCTAACTGTTACACACTCATTTACCAATTCTAAAGTTAAAAATAAGTAAAAAAGAATTACTCTAAAAACAAACTTGAACTGTTTGGTATATGTTGTTCAAAAGAATAATACTATTCCAATTTCCAATCTACATAAAGAGTGTTTCTCAATTAAAATTAATATGCATCTCAAATGAAGCAATGTGCATTTTGTGTACTTATGCAATTTATTCATTTTATATTTGTTGATGCCAAATTTAGCTTCAGATTCAACAAACGAGATTTATATTCGCGGGGAACTTGTATTCAACTCGGGATGAGCAATAAATGCAAATTTTGGCAAGGAATGTTTTTTAACCTTTCAAATAAATAGAAGACTATAAATGTCTAAAGACAAGAATGGTGAGGTTTGGGCGTCCAACTCATTCTCACTTATGCGTGCCTCTATTTATAGTGTACATTTGCTTGCATACATGGAGATAATGATTACATGTATTTAATGCTGGACCCACAGAGATGACATAAATGTCAAATCAGCTGGGATTAATCATTTACCTTTTGACTAATGGTTGCCTAAGCCATGCATGGAGCATGTGACCATCGTTTAGCATTTAATGCTGGCGTTCCATCAGCCGTAAGTGATAAGATTTCGTACGTGGGTTCCTATGCTGCTACTCAGTCTGCTGTCTCGCTAGGTCACAGTGCTACGTCGGGTCACCGCTGGGGCGCTCAGATGGCCTGGACTGTAGAAGCGCTGGAGAAGATGTCCTCCTCCTAGTCGCTTAATCAGGTCTCTAGTTAACTGGCTACTTTCTTGAAACTCTTGAAGGTTAACTGGCTACTTTCTTGAAACTCTTTTGCCGCCCGAAACGTGACTCCTTGAATTTCGAAAAGGGGTTAGGCGGCGCTCTTTGCCACGTGTCAGTTGTTTAATGGAATGGCGTGTTCAGTCGTGTTCAGGAGTGTTTAAAGGCTATAATCATTATTCTTAAATGTTGCCTTTTAAGTTTCCCATATCCCACGGGGCCATTGCCCTTCCATCTTCCTACAAGACTCTATTTATGCCGCTCCGTTCATTCTTTCTTCTCCTTCGCCTTGTCGTCCTTGGCAACTAGTTCCTAGGAGTTTTTTGTCATCAATCTGTTCAGGGTTCTTTACAATTTGCTGATCCTCCCTCAGCATTCCTCCAAGCATCCGAGATAACCTCAGTACCAAGGTAAAAAAAAAAAGATACTCTTTTCCTGATTCATAAGGGATTTTGCTAAATGGAGGGTAGATAGGGGTCTCTTTCTGTGAGTGATGCAGACGTAGATGTGATAGTGGACGTAGAGTGGTCTACGGATGAGAAAACAGCAGGAGAAATGCCGGATTCGATGTCGAGAGTTTGTTTTGACTAGACGAATGATGAGAGAGAGGGTGATGAGGAAGTGAGTTCCAGTGGAAGGCCTCCAGTGACAGTGATTCACGATAAAGACTGACTGTGGGTGTACAAACACATTCCATCCAAAATAAGAGAAATTGACCTTTATGTTGTAAGGCAGGATTACCGTGTTCCTGATTGCGTTGCGCTTTGGGCCCCTTATAAGGGAGAGGAGGATCGTTTCCTCCTCAGGGGATGCATAGCAGTGAACATTAGGATGTTTGAAGCCGGCTTCCGCGTCCCACTTCTGAGGCTTGTCACTGGGTTATTGAGATCCTGAAGGATTGCCCCCTCTCAAATTACACCTGCTAGTTGGAGGAAAATAATCGGAGTCCTTGCTTTGTGGAAACACAAAGGATGGGGGTATCCAAGTCCTGAAGAATTCAACACGTACTATGTGTTATGGTGCTCACCCGCCGGGAAATGGTGGTTTAACCTAGCTGCGCGGTCTAAGGCTAAGGCCTTAAACCTCTAGGAAAACCTAGTGAAAGGGGCTTCTGAATCTGGCCCTAGTTGGAAAGAGAGCTAGTTCTGGGTAGGGGCTAGTGGAGGAGTCCGCCGAGTTCTAGTGACGAGGGCTTGACCATTACCATGAGCTATATGGAACCCAGTAAGCGTGTTTTCGGCAAAGCTTTCTCAGCGGGCTAACAGACTAACACTTTAACTGTATTTTCATCTTTGCCAGGCACCGAGCGAGGTCGAGCACTTTTTGCACTGTCTTAAGAGCGAGCTGTGATAGTAGCCCAGATTTTGAAGCATTATCATCACGTCGCAGATCTGACGAACAAGGATTTCCTAGCAAGCACCGACCTACTTGTTCTCAGGCTTGAGCACATTTCTAGGAATCCTAGCAACCGTAAGCCGTTATTCTATACCTGGATGCTCTGTCTTTTGAGTACTTCTTTGGGACCTGACACTTGTTTCTTTTCAGGGAAGAGATGCCTCTCGAAGGGCTAAAAGCGAGCTATTCGAGAGGCCGAGAGGAAGAGAGTAGCATGGGAGAAGAGGAAAACGGCGTGTGACAAAGCCGAGAAAATGAGGATTGCCAAACAGCTGAACGAGACTTTGAGGAGTCAGGAGGAGAAGAAAAAAATGTGGCATGACAAAGCTGCTGGAAAGAGGCCTATGATAGCTGACCAGGTGGCTGCCTCCGAGCAACCCAGGAAAACGCAGTTGGCCATCCGAGAGACCCTAGCTAGTCCTACACCTACCCTTCCTACTGTCCTTGCCGCTACTGCTGTTTCTCCTCTTGAAGAGCATCCTAGAAGGGGGGTAAAGATCTTTATTTCCTGGCGGGCCAAGCTAGACGAGCTGAGATAGAGAGGTTTATTGGCAAAAAACTGAAGGCGTTGCTCCAGTTCAACTTGGCTAGGAAACCCTTTTCTGCCAACGTCCAGGGAATGCTAGGGCCCGTTACGGATGCCATGAGCAGTGTGGCACGACGCTTGTCTAGGAAGTGGGAAGGCTTCACAGCCACTTCAACGATGGCTGAGCTCCTGTAAGCGAGCGCAGTTTTGTGGGCTCAGTCAGCTATTTTGGATGAACACACCATGGCCCGGTGGGGCGCTTCCTTGGAGAGAACAAGAAACTTTCTGGCCAGGCGGCCGAGGCTAATAAGGCAAAGCAGGAGGTAGAGTTAGCTCTTAGAGAGAAAGAGCAGGAGCTGTACATGGCCAGGGGATAGTCGGCCGATTTGGGTGGTGAGCTTGAGGCTTGGAAAAAGAAATTTGAGGATCTGGCGACCCAACTTGTGATTGAAAAGTCAAACCATGAGCAGGTTTTGAGAGAGGCTGAACGAAGGGCTGCTACTAGCGAGTTCACTACGTACCAGGAAATGGTGGCTAAATACAAGGCCTCTAAGGAGTTCAAGAGTGCTAACGCCGGTCTTTATTACAAGACAGCAAGGGAGATCTTGGGCGAGGTTACGAGGGAGAGTCCGGAGTGCGATTTAAACTTTCTCAAGGAGCAGGTTGCCAAGATAAAGGAAGAGTGTGGCTATGTGAGCTCTGATAATGAAGATGAGGAGGTCAAAATCATACTAGAGAATCCTGAGCCCGCTGAGCTACCGGGTTCTGAAAGAGAAGCCACTAATAGAGAGTGTGCCGAAGACGCTAATTCCACCGCAGGGGTTGAGTCTACCGTTCCTGTTAACGGGAACGTGGCCTCATCCTCTAAAGGTCAAACTTAGGAGTCTCTTGTACTCCAGCTTTTCTTTTCTCCTTTTTATAATCTCTGATGAATATAATGAGAATTATTTCTTCAAGTGTAAGCTCACTCGTATATTTGTCAAAACAACATACCGTAACATCGTTCTTACTTAGTAGAGAACTTTTCTATGCTTATGCCCCTTCGTTCTGGAACGTAAATATATCTTGTCCCAAGTTTAAGGACTCTTTTGAGAGATTTCTATTCATGTCCTACATAATCTATAACTATTGATCGAGGGTTTCCTCGGGCATGTCCGGTTGGTTCAAGCTTCGATCCCTTGAACTAGAAGATCCAAGAGTTTGCCCTTAAACGTTGGGTCATTGAGCCAGTAGCTGGTCTGAATCCAGGACGCGAAACCAATTATATAGCTCCGACTAAAAGCGTGTTTTAGTCGTGGTTAACTGTGAGGTCGTTAGTTAAAAACTTGTTCTAACTTAAAGTATGGACATGTATACTTGAGCGCGGATTAAAAGCTTGTTCTAGTCGTTGAGCGTGAATTCTTCGACTTGAGCACCGATTAAAAGCTTGTTCTAGTCGTTGAGCGTGAATTCTTCTGCTTGAGCATAGATTACAAGCTTGTTCTAGTCATGGTCAAGTGTGAGGTCGCTAGTTAGAAGCTTATTCTAACTTAGAGCGTTGACCTATATACTTGAGCGTGGACTAAAAGCTTATTCTAGTCATTGAGCGCAGACTAAAAGCTTGTTCTAGTCATGGTCAAGTGTGAGGTAGCGCGGACCAGTATACTTGAACACCGACTCAAAGCTTGTTCTAGTCGTTGAGCGTGAATTCTTTGACTTGAGCGCAGACTAAAAGCTTGTTCTAGTCATGGTCAAGTATGAGGTCACTAGTTAGAAGCTTGTTCTAACTTAGAGCACGGACCTGCATACTTGAGCGCGGAGTAAAAGCTTGTTCTAGTCATTGAGCGCGAATTCTTCGACTTGAGCGCAGATTAAAAGCTTGTTCTAGTCATGGCCAAGTGTGAGATCGCTAGTTAGAAGCTTGTTCTAACTTAGAGTGCTGACCTGTATACTTGAGCGCGAACTAAAAGCTTGTTCTAGTCATAGTCAAGTGTGAGGTCGCTAGTTAGAAGCTTGTTCTAACTTAGAGCGCGTACCTGTATATTTGAGCATGGTGGATTCTGCCTTGTGCTTGTGTTGAGAGGGGGATGTTACATCAGAGTAAACATTTATCAAATTAATGGTTAGGTCACGGAATTATGGCTGACGCATATGAGCGTATTCCTTTTTTAGCCTTGACCTGACAGTCGGTATACAAAAGATTTGAAAAGGTGCAAAATGTAGAATTGATACCCAGCTTTTACTCCTTTGCTTTTTGTTCTTGAGCTGACCTTCACAACTGGGTAGGAGAAATGCTCCCCCTCAAGGGTTGGATGAAAAAGTTAGTCCGGCCTTGCTCCTATGCCTCACGTGCTGACACTTGGGTGTGGGGTTCAAGAGTGGCTGATTCTCTAGCCTGTTGATTCTAGGGTGATTGTGTGAACTTCTATCAAGGTGGTTGATTCTTTCGCGTAATCGAGGTTGCATTTCCTTGATACCCACTGGTCGCCAACCATTATAGCTGTTCCATAGTAGGTTGGGAATTTCATGACATGGTAGTAAATAGAGGTCGCAGCCCTGAGCTAGTACGGAATCGGGCGACCCAGAATGGCGTTGTGGCTTGAAAACACGTCTACTATAATGAAATTTGCCATTATCCTCTTTTTGTAGGGCTCGCCTCCCAGTTCAACAAGAAGCGTGATCTGGCCTTTTGCTTCCACATAGTCTCTAGTAAAGCCCTGGAGTCTGGTACCTTATGGTCTTAAGCTCTTTGGGTCTATTTTCATTTGCTGGAAAGTCCGCCAATAAATGATGTTCACAGTGCTACCGTTGTCCACCAAGGTCTTGTAGATTTTAACACCTGAGACTGGTATGGTGATGACCAGAGTGTCCCTATAAGGGTGTAACACGCGGTAAGCATCTTCATGGTAGAAAGAGAACGAGCTGGTTCGAGAGATGGGGGGTTGGGCCGTGAGCAAGTGGTAACAATTCTGGGCTTCTCTCATGAGACCTCGCCTCTGTCTTTTAGAATCCTCCATGTCATTGTTTCCGCCGATAAGTACACAAATTTCTGCTCGAGCTTGGTTCCGTGGGAGTTGGGCATTGAGTTCCGCATGGGGACGAGCTTGTCGGTCCTGCCTTTGGTGATTGGCCATGCATTCGCTCAGGTATCCCTATTTGATTAGTTTCTCAATCTCTTATTTGAGATGCCTGTGTTCGTCCGTGTTGTGACCCACACAGGTCGTCCGCTACTTTCTCTTCTAACTGTTTCTGTTCGAGGTTAGTCCAACATCACTGGTTCTTCTCTTTTGACTCTCGGAACATCTTCTACTCATTTCCTTTTACCAGAGGTTAGACTTCACAGGAAGTTTTCTTTGCACATCTTTCTATAATTTCCCACAGACCAATTTGTTGATGCCAAATTTAGCTTCAGACTCAACAAACGAGATTTATATTTGTGGGGAACTTGTATTCAAATCAGTATGAGCAATAAATGCAAATTTTGGCAAGGAATGTTTTTTAACTTTTCAAATAAATGGAAGACTATAAATATGTAAAGACAAGAATACTGAGGTTTGGGTGTTCAACCCTTTATCGCTTATACATGCCTCTATTTATAGTGTACATTTGCTTATATGCATGGGGATAATGATTACTTGTATTTAATGCTGAACCCACAGAGTTGACATAAATGTCAAATCAACTGGGATTAATCCTTTACCTTTTAACTAATGGTTGCCTAAGCCATGCATAGAGCAGGTAACCATTGTTTCGCATTTAATGCTGGCATCCCATTAGCCGTAAGTGATAAGATTTCCCAGGTGGGTTTCCGTGCTGCTGCTCAGCCTACTAGCCCCCTAGGTCGTGGCCCTACGTCCGGTCACCACTTGGGCGCGTAAGAGCGCTGGAGAAGATGTTCGCCTCTTGGTTGGTTAATCCGCTCTCTAGGTTCTCAGGTCGTTAGGTCGTTAGGCCATTGGGTTAATCAAGGCTCTTGAAGCCTGTTTCCAAGACCCCGTACCTGTTGATCTCCGTTGACGTTCGGTCCTCGCAAATTTTTGCGGCCTAGTGGCTACAATATTTATGAATTACTGTTTAAAAAAGGGCCTAAAAGTGTAATCTAACATATTAATATTAATATTGTGATAATGTCATTATAGTTAAAATAAGCTAATTCACTGCCTTAATCATTCCAATATTGTCATTTGTCACCTTGCCATTATGTCAAACACCTAAAAGGCAAAGGCTAAAACTATTGAAAAAAAAAGTTAAAAGTCAGGAACACAATATGACAAGCCGACACCCATGACCCAACAAATACAATAAGGAACACAACAATATTATCTGTCTGCACATAAAAATCTATAGCATTAAAAATAGAACAATACCCCTGTACTGCTATACCTGACATTTGCATAAAGACAAAATCATAAACTATTTAATTAATTGCAATTTGCACAATAGTCATGATTCCATTATCCATAATTAGTCTTTAATAATCAAATTATAACAGAAAAATTAAAGAAAATCAGGGCTTTGACA
>CAVNYN010286876.1:0-36948 GCA_963692815.1 Nyctanthes arbor-tristis
CCTTCCCTCACCCCAAAGTATAATTATGCGTCGAGCCATCCCACAGAGCTCCCCAGGAGACAGCATCATGCTCCTTAGCAAATCCACAAGTTGAATGACCTAAGGAGAAGACTCAATGACCTGGAGCAGAAACAAGCAAAAGGGAATGATGCTGATAACTTATGGGGAAGGCCTTCACCTTTTGTGCCCAAGGTCAGGGAGGCTGTTATGCCACCAAAGATAGCTCCCTCAAATTGGGACCTACAATGGGGAAATCGACCCCATAACTCATCTCTACAGCTATGTGTCCTGGATGGAGTTGCAAAACGCCACGGGTCCTGTAATGTGTAAGGCATTTGCACTTACTTTGGAGGGGCACTTAGACCTGGTATAGAAACCTAACTCCTAGCTCTATACACAGTTGGGAACAATTATCCTTGGAGTTCGTCACCCAATTCATGGGGTCAAAGGCCAGGACTACCCCTAAGGGGAACTGTCAAGCAAGGAAAGTCTGAAACTTTCAAGAGTTACCTTGACTGCTTTAACAAACAGGTCATGACTATGGAAAAAGTAGATGATGAATCATTCTTGATTGCTATCAAATTAGGATTATGCAACGACACATGCTTTTGGTGGATCATGCACGAGGACCCACCTAACACCTATAAAGAGCTCTTGAGAAAAGCTGAAAAATATATCAGTGCTGAAGAAGTTATAGAGGGAGGTCCAAAAGCCAATCCACACTTAAAAGGCAAGAAGCACCAGCTCAAGACGGAGGGGCCATCCATCGTCTCAAAGCCCTTCACCCAGCTCAACACCTCTATTGAGCACATTTATAATCTATTGAAGAATGATCCCATACTGCCAAAGGTCAAGCCCATTAAGAAGCCTTCGAAAAATGCTGATCACACCAAGTACTACAAATATCACAGAGCACCAGGTCACGAGACGGATGAGTGCAAGTACCTCAGGCAAGAAATAGAAAAGCTCATTGAAAGGGGATACCTTGGTGAATACGTAGCTAATCGCTAAGGGCAGGACAGACAAACTCATCACTAGGCAGACCTCAATGCCCGAGCTCCACAGAACCAACTTCCAACTGAGATCCGCGTTCTAGTCGGCGGAAATCAGAACATGGAGGGTTTTAAGAGATAGCGGCGAGGTCTCGTGAGAGAAGCCCAGAATTGCTACTAACTATTCACCCCTCGGACCCCCGTAATTCAAATGATCTCATTGATATTCTGTGATGAGGATGTATACGATACCTTGCACCTGAAATACTACCAATAAAAAAATTACCTTATTTATTTTTACATCAAGTACTAGGTCACGGCAAAGTTGAACTGATAAGCGAAGCTACGAATTACGACATGAAGCTTCCAAATCATCACTTAGTAACCTTTATAAGGCTATGAAATTTCATTTTAGTTTCGTAAATGATCTTTGCAATCTTAGTATCACATGAGCTCATGGATAAACCTAACAAGCTGGTGACCTGGTAGTGTAGGCCCACGAGGACAGCTCCTAGGGGCAGCTCCTCCTGACATTAGCTCCCGAGCTCAACAGAGATCAGTAACCAACTTCAGCTCCCAAACTCAATAGGTCAGTACCTAAGCTCAATAGGTTAGCACCTGAGGTCAGCTCCCGAGCTCAACAGGTTAGCGCCTAAGGTCAGCTTCTGAGCTCAACAAGTCAGCTCTTGAGGTCAATTTCTAAGCTCCACATGTTAATTCCAAAGGTCAGCCTATGAGCTCCTAAGGTCACTTCAGTCAACTTTTGATAAGCTTACGGTGGCTGCCAAACTAAGGCCTAATAACTCTTAGCTCGTAACCACATCGAAAATTCTACTAAGAAATTTTTAGCAAAAGGCCACTGTCCTCCTTGAAACTGAGCGACTTGGTCCTTGGAACAGGAGATCGCAGCCAGGGCATTTCTTCTCCATGTCCTGGATGATATTTTTGGCAGCATTGAGATAGAGCTCGCTTTGATTACACTTGTATTCCTCAAAGGTCTTGGATTGAGTAATAGACTCCTAGTATCCCACTAGCTCATTTGTTGGAGGCCAGCAAGTTCGCTCCTACTCCCATTGAGACCTTTCCAGCCCGAAGGTAGTATGTAGCTCTGATGCTCTCATTTTCGGCTCGCGGATGACCTGTCTCATCCTTCGTTGTAGGTAGCTCCTTCTTTTTGGCAGCCAGCTCTTTTTCCTTTTCGGCGAAGGCCTTCTCAGATGTCTCCTTGGCCCGCTTGACTTTGTTATTCTCTCTAGAAAGCTTGTTACGACTGTTAATTATTTTACAGAACTTGTTAATGGCATGAACTTCAAGCATGGCGGATCGAGCCCTCGTCATCGAGCAGGAAGCTCCTTGAGGTCTCTTTCTCCTAGCCTGTGAGCTAGAGTATAGCCAAGCAGGGCTTTTGATTTTTTTGAGATAGCCTTATCCAGTTGGCCAATATGGCAAGTATGGAAAGGAAGATACAACACTTCTATGAACTTGTGCAGAGCTCTTTTCTGGGCCTCGAAGAGATTTTTCCCTGCAAAGAAAGCCAACATGCACACAATAAGAAGGAGAACTCCAAGGGTGCTCTTCATTAGAGCTCAAAGCAGTACCCTTGAAGGGGCATTTGTTGATACAAAGTGTGAGGACAAAGTCAACAGCTTCTAAGTTAAGGAGCTGACCCTCTAGATAACAAGTTGGTGACCTGGCAGCTAGGCCCATGAGGTTAGGAATAGGTCAGCACCTGAAGACAGCTCCCTAGCTCAACAGGTCAGCACTCAAGCTCAGCTCTTGAGCTCAACAGGTCAGTACCTGAAGTCTGCTTCCTTGTTCAACAGGTCAGCACTTAAGCTCAGCTCCTGAGCTCAAGCACACTTGCCAGCTGTAAGACAATTTGTATGGCCTTATCTCTTAAGATAAGCGGTACTGTTCATACCTAAAGTATAACGTCATGGTCAATGATCTCCAGGTTAAAGGACTAGCCCACTGGGCCACTAGTTGGTAGCTCAAACCTCGTGGTCCCACAGCCAATCACCTCGTGAGTCTCACGAGCTCAGGACCTCTCAGGTCACGACCTCTCAGGTCTCATCTCACGAGCTCACGACCTCTCAGGTCTCATCTCACAAGCTCACAACATCTCAGGTCTCATGTCACGAGGTCTCATCCCATGAGCTCACGACCTCTCAGGTCTCATCTCACGAGCTCATGATCTCTCAGGTCTCATCTCACGAGGTCTCATCCCATGAGCTCACGACCTTTCAGGTCTTATCTCATGAGCTCATGACCTCTCAAGTCTCACCTTATGAGCTCAAGACCTTTCGGGTCTCATCTCATGCTAGCTGTGATGCAACTTGCAAGCCAACTTAAACCTAATCTCTAAAGGTTGATGTGACAGCAGCATTAATTATAAAGTTGGCGTTTGTCTTCTCCATGCATACAACTAGTTTGCAATTAGTCAAAAAGCATGACATATACCCCAACTAGGTGTACTTACAAGGCTTCTCATCGGCTAAGCATTTAAAGCTTGCAATCATTATATGTCAATTCTTACACTATAAATACAAGGAGATCCACCAAATTTACTGGTCCTCCTCATTTGTAATATCTATATCTTCACAAAATATTTATTTCTTTCATTTACTCTCTCTGCAACTCTACCAACTTCACCATAGATTCTACATTTATTACTCAAATCAATTCAAATACGAGTTTCCCGCGTAAATAAATTCTTGTTGAGTCAAGGCAAAATTTGGCATCAACAAAACTCATCTTATTTATATAAAGTTAATTATCCATTCTCAGCCATTCTTAATGTGATTTACCTTATAAATATTCAATTATCCATATTTAATGGTTAGAGTCCTAATTTATTTTGGTTAAACGAAAGATTACTATTTGTTTAGACTTTCATTAATCTAAATCACCTATCTACTAACATAAAAGAGACGACTGCATCTGCTTTTCCTTACTCCTTCTTTGTCCGCAAATTAACATATAATATACACAGCAATCCGGCCAGATGTTCCGGCGAGAAGATTGAATTTCATTACAAGGCATATCATATTCTTCAAAAAATTGACGTCACCTTCTTATATTGTGTCAATCTCCGACCATGGCGCCTCTGCCTGACCGAAGTCGGCTTCACTTGAAGTTGTTGAAGGTTTTTCCAAATGCAGTTTGCAAGGTATTCGTTGGAAAAATGTAATCAACTACTTATTTATTCGATTGCACGCTAACTCAACTAATGCTGCACTGATTGTTCAAGAACAAAACACTGCGTCGCTGGTCATAGTTGCCGCTACTGTGAAACACAGAAGTTAGGGTATAAATTGCTGGCGTTCATCTCCTTTAGTTGCGGATGACTCGAAACTGCAGAAATATATTCAACGGAATTTGTTTGATCATTTTTCCAGTGTTAGTGCCATGCAAATTTAAATTTGTTTTTATATGTGCATCGATATTGGACTTATGCACTGAAAAATAATATATGTACCATCTTTAAAGGTTCGCCTGTACATTTTCGTTAGTTGGAATGACATGTAGACTCTATTAATTCCACACATATGTGAAATTATCCATTCATGACCTTTTATGAAACAATGTGGAAGATGGTTTATATTTTTATCCATTTGTCTCATTAGTTGTAATGACATGTTCAATGTATTAATTCCATTCAATTTTTTGTTGATATTAGATGTTTAGATCTACACTCTAATTATTTCAGATTTTAGCTACAAATGCAAAATTATTCAGATTTTAGCTACGAATGCAAAATTATTTGTTATGTAAATATTTCTTTCTGCATTTGTTTATAATGCACAATCTAAGATTTTTCATATTATTTGAAAACAACTCAAAATATTTTTGAAATAATTTATTTTAGGTTAAGTATTTGTAATTTATTTTTCAAATTTATTTAAATTATTGGTTCGATTCATTTTAAGGTTGCAGTTTGTTTGATTAAACACTTATGCATTTAGTTTCAATAATTTAATTGCTATATTAATTTTGTACATTGTATAAAACTCTTTTGTTAAATTGTACATAAAAAAAGTTTTTTATTCCCTGATTTAGCCTCACACCATCCGATATTAGACTGCTATTCACTTTCTTGCGCAGACAATTTCCATTAATGGTCTGTTATGCAATGACTATTAATAAGAGATAGAGCCAGTCCCTTGAGAATGTTGGTATTTTCCTGTGACGGCTTCTATTCACCTATGGCCAATTGTATGTTGCAATTTCCAGAGTTACGAGTCGCAATGGATTGAAGTTTATAATATGTGATGACAATAATTAACCTGCCAACTCCAAGTTGAATGTTGTCTACAGGGAGGTTTTCAACAATTTGTGGCGCTCTTTATAACATACAACACTATTTTAATTTTTATTAAATAAAATTGGCTTCTGAGTTTTAAATGCGTTTACGAATTCATGTGACCATTAAATCATTAAATTTACTATAACAAATATGAAACATAATTAAATAGATGATTGTAATACATTAATTTTCTATACTCACAACTACTCTTGAATATTAGTGTGTATAGAAGGAACAATATTTACAAAATAGTGATTATTATTCATGAATTGTTTACTTTATTTGGTCAAGACCTCCCGTGCAACGCACGGGTGAAATTACTACTAATAATCAAAGCAAATTATAATTAGATTAGATCCCAAATCTATCTATCTATATATCTATCTATATGTTAAAAGAGGATGGTCAATTTTTTTCCCCGCCCAAAATGGGTAACATACGCGGTACCTTTTATTGTTTTTCTATTTTATTTTTTTTCCATTCCCCCTCTCTCTCTCTAAAACGTAATCTATCTATATATTAAAAGAAGATAGTTGGTCAACTTTTTTTTCCCGCCTAAAATGGGTAACCTACGCGGTACCTTTTATTGTTTTTGTATTTTATTTTTTTTCCATTTTCCCTCCTCTCTCTCTCTCTAGATCTAATACGTAATAGATTCCCGTCATTTTTCCAATATGTAATTGGTTCCCTAAATCAATGAAAATTTATTCCAATGAATTGAAAGTTAGCCATAATTCACGGTCGAATTGAAAGTTTTCCTCTTCAGTTTACGCTATTCATTTACGAAAATGGTTCCCTAAATCGTGCAAATCTATCTATATATTAAAAGAGGATAGTTGGTCAACTTCTTTTTCCCGCCTAAAATGGGTAACCTTCGCGGTATCTTTTATTGTTTTTCTATTTTATTTTTTTTCCATTTTTCCTCCCGCTTCTCTCTAGATCTAATATGTAATTGATTCCCGTCATTTTTCCAATATGTAATTAGTTCTCTAAATCAACGAAAATTTATTCCAATGAATTGAAATTTTCCCATTTCTTGAGCCATAATTCGCAGTCGAATTGAAAGTTTTCCTCTTTAGTTTATGCTATTCATTTACACAAATGGTTCCCTAAATCGTGCAAATAACTAGATCCGTCAATTTCTGGCTCAATTCAAGATAATCTCTCAATCAAATGAAATCCCTAATGGCATCCCCAATTGTGACGCTATCTGAAAATGGAGGATCAAGCAATAAGGGATCGAGTTTTCTACTTCAAATGACAAAAAGGATCGATTTTTCTACTGCAAATCATAAAACAAAATACGAGTTCCTTTCTGTGTTAAATTTTCTTGAGTTTTCATGTATTATTGGCTAGTGGGTTCTTCGGAAATATTTCCATAGCTATTGTTTTAATTCTGGAGATGCAATTTCAGCCGGAAATCCAAAGGATTCCAAGTTTGCGTCAGAGAATCAAATCCTTTTTCATTGATTGTTCATTAGTAGAAGCGGCCAATCCCAAGCAATCGAGAAATACAGGTATGAAGCAATATGATCCGTAGACAAAACTCAAGTCTCTTCTTTTCTACGTACGAAGGAAGTTCTCTATTATCTTCTTTTGTTAATAACAAAAATTCTTGAAACGTTTTTCACTTTACTATGGAACTGAAGTATTCCGGGATACAACACTCTGTGTACAATCTTATGAACACCAAATTTTGCTTGCATAATTACAGAGAGTAAGGGAAATATCAATTGAACAAAATATATATTTAGAAATGCTATTAATATGTAATTATTTAGCTTCAAAATATTGTGTATAATTTATATTTGTGTTGTTCATGAAAGTTAAAAACCAACCCTCGAAACCAAGTTCTAACCCCTGTACATTGCAATTTTAGTAAAATTGTAAAAAGAGACACTGACAGTAGACTTAAAATGTATGTTTATTGATTTTATGTTTCCTTTTGCATTTCTCTGATTGCAAACTCTTCTAGGTGAAGTTAATGACCCAGAAAGATCATTGCACATGCTTGATCCGACACCCAACGCATTGGTAAGGATCTTTAGTAAACAAAGCTCATGCTTTGGCCAGTGTTTTTGTTTTCAAACCAATTCATGATGTCAAGGTTGCCTTAGTTTACACAAGGAGTCTTGATATTGGAATTTATATATGTGCACAAAGCAAAACCAAAAATCAAATTAAAAAATCAGCTATGTCAGAAATTCAAAGTTGCCCTAGTTTATACTAGGAGTCTTGATGTTCATTTTTATTCATAATGTAGTTGCTCTATTTGTTATTTTAAAACATCACTCTATGTTCTTATGCAGAATGAATGGAGTCTGATCAATATTGACATTCTTGCACCTGGAACTATAATATCTCTTAATCTAATGTACTTGAAGGTAAGTTGCATAGTAGTGATTTTATTTTATTTTAGTATGAAATATTATATATGCTTTGTTAACTTCGTACTTTGTTTTCTATCCTAATTCATACCATAAAATTTTATTGCAATAGACAAAATCAAATGATTGTAAGCCATAGTGTTTTTGCAGTTTGATTTACAAAGCTAAAAAGGATTGGCATTCTTTTCGTTGTTCGTTTAATGAATAGTGGCCAATTGGAATCTAAAAGTAGGAAAATGGTATCGAAGTGGAGGAAGAGCATGGTTCACTCCAGAAGTGTTCTAAAGTATTAGTGTTGTTGCTAAAATTTTTTCAGCTTAGTTTTTCTTTAGAGCACGACTAATAATAAATATAAATTATTCTTCATTGCAAGTAATCATATTGTCGCTGATTTGAACTCAGTATGTGAATGTTATTAATTTGATGCTGTCTATTGATGTTAGTTTAAAGGTGACTAATGTTATTATGTTATTTTTGCTAAGGTTGATTGTTGTCTCCTGTACTTCTACTATTTGAAGACAAAGCTTTAAACTTCACTTAAGAAGGAAAATCCAATTATATTGGATTGGTTGCAATATTTTGATGGGTTATTATAATATTGATGTGGTCTGTGTTTCACAGCAGCAACATGTCCAAGTTCACGATTAATGAAACACCTGTCACTTTGGAGTTGATTCAAATGAAACTATCTCAGCCAATTTTATATTACAGGTAGCGTAACTGTTGAAGTGGCATTTACCAATGTACAGCTAGCTGGACAACCTTTTTCTTCAGGAAGACTAATTTGCAACCTAGAAAGCACACGCTTTAACAGGCAACATCAAACTTTACTGATAGACAAGATAGCATGGAGAGGAATTGTGATCTTTAATACATTGCAGTGAATTGTTTAGTCTTTTTTATAATAATGTGCTAATAGTTTTCTTTTTTTCTTTTTTCAGTTACCCTTTGCGTCTTCGGGGACAAGTCAAATGCCGTGAGGGAGTTACATGTTTCAATTAAAATCATACTTAGCTACTAACAAAATGGCTCTTATTTTGACGCTTTATCATAATCACATGCATATATGTGTGTGTTCAGATCAATGCATTATGCGTATGTGTCTCCGTGCATTCATTTATGATGGGTCTATGTCCAGATCAAAATGACTCTTAGTTTTGGTTTTGAATTTTTTCCAAAATGGTTTATTTTCTTCACGTTTTTCCTTTTTGTAATTTATACTAAACAACCAAGTCAATATCTTATCTAGGATATTTATAAGAAGGGAAGAACCACATAGAATGTTCTAAACATAAATTCAGCTCAATGTATAGGTTGATGAAGCATGGATTAAAGCTTTGGGGGAATCTGTACGTGGAGAAAGAATTGTATTTAAATGATAGAAATTTGTATTAGAATTTTTCATTCCTAAGGGTTCGGATTTTAGGCATTTTTGAATTTGCAAAATTCGTCCTTTTCTTGGCTGCCAAAATAAGAAAAATCTAGAATATAGTGGTACTTGTGTTGTAACTAGTTTTTTTTTTTTTGGGGCAAATGCATTGTAACTACAAGTTAGAAACACAGATAGTGAGTACACAGTTAAAGAATGTATGTGAATAATAGGGTGAGAAATGGAAGTAAAGTAAGTTGATATTTTCATCATCTAATGTGCGGGTTTTGATATATATATATATATATATATTAGGAAATAACTTCACGTACTAATGTATATATCGAATGTGCGGCTTATAGCACCTAATGTATATTTTTGCATCCGAATTTGTCTATTTTTTTTGCTTTTGGAAACTTTCATCATTAAAATATACAAAAAAATATAAATTCTACCACTTGATTAAACGGCTGCCACTACAACATGAGAAGTCGAAATTTATCCTTCATTTATTTTTCATGCAATATTTGGCTACACCCATTGGGAAAAAAAAGGCTACAATAAAATAAAGGGTAAATTTCACAAAAGGTCCCCAACTTTTGCAAAAAGTAACAATTTCATCTATAACCTTTTTTCAAGCATTTAGGTCTCCAATCTTTTAAAAATATGTACAAAGGCCTCTTTGCATACTATTTTTGTCAATTTTCATTGTTCACTTTTTCTATAAAGACAATTTTACCTTTTATTTAAATTAAGCAAATAAGAACACAAAAATTTTAAAAATTTATTTTGATCTCTCTACCGCTTTTTCTTTCACACACGTATACATATTTATTTATATATTGTTTTCCTATCCACCTGCTTGATACAAACTATATATACACATTGATCAATATATTATTTTTTCCATTTACTTACCTAACCACCACCACCACTAGTGTTATAGTCACTTTAGGCAATGAACTCTCTAAAATTTAAATCTAAATAAGCAATGATAATTAATATGTGATCGATATTTAAGTCATAAAAATTTGAACGATTAAAACTGTATGAATTTTTCTTGCGAAAAAAATTGAATGTTTGAATTATTTGTGAAAAGGGATGATTTCTTCCCCCTTTATTTTCACTACATCCCTCATTCCAAATTTTTACGTCTACATTGCTAAAAATGGGAGGTAAATACCCTTTTTATTATTGTTATAGGTAACTTAAGTAGAGACCTTATCTTTCTCCACACCAAAAAAAAAGGCAAAGGATATAGTTGTGGTACTTGGTGGAAATTATGCATAACTAATAAGAGAAAGCAATATATATTTTTTACTCTTTTATTTAAAACTTTTGGATTGTTAAAAGGTTTTGGTACTAATTTCCTTTTATTTCATACAACGAGGGTAAGACGGTCATTTTGTAAGTATATAAATAGAAATTGCCTATAGGGATATTTTTTCCGTATTTTTGAAAGATTGAGGGGCCTACAGCCTTGAAAAAAAGGTTGGGGATGAAATTGTTACTTTTTGCAAAGGTTAGAGACGTTTTATGAAATTTGCCCTAAAATAAATAAATAAATAGATATAGGAGTACTGTGAATCAAAGTATTTTCAATACCACATAGTATTCTATACTTTTAAAATATATAATAATATAATTTACTTATTTATATACTATCAGATGGTATCTATTTGTGTTATAACTTGGAGTCGTATTTCAAATACTAGTTTAACACCCGTGCATTGCACGTGTAGTTAAAATGGTACAAAAATAACACAGGGAATTTTATATATCAAATGCTTTTCACATACATTTAAGATATTGAAATTAATATGTTAATGGGTCAGGCACAATATTATTTGCAAAGACTTATAAATAAGAAAGTAAAGATTATGTGAAATATAAATTACATTTTATAGATAAAAATATATTTGTATATATCGACAATTAAAAAAAAGTCCAAACTTGGGATATGGTAATAAGTAGAAAATAAAGTTGTCGACACTAAACGACTAGAATGTTAAAACTAAAATCAAAACAAAGCACACATGCAAACATACATTACAGCATGAAAATACAAAATGCAAAGCGAAGTGAGCTAAATTAAACACGCAACAATGAATGAATAATAATACTGATAATGAATGAAGATTTTTTAAAATAATTGACAAATAATACTGTAAGTAGGCTGCTGAAAGAAGATTACTAACCATTATTAAAGATTAAAAAAATAACATCACCAGATGGGCTCCAAGACATAACTCAGAATAGTTATTAATGAGATTATGAGAAAATAACAAATAGGAAGTTGAATAGTAATAGAAAGTAATAGCTATTCACCATTATTATTAACAATATTTGATTAACAAACTGATAACTAAAAATGATAGCTATTAATTTGAATATTAACAAATCAAATTGATAACTATTTTTTACTGTTATTACTATTAATTTGCAAATAGCCAATAGTTTGTTAATTATTGTTGTTATTAATTTGAGTAGTTGGGGAATGTTATTGAGTGTAACAAATCTTAAAAGCAATAAATGAATAATATTCAAATTAATTGTAGTATAGAATAAATTATTTGTAAACTAATACCTATAAAAGAAGCATACCCATCAAAGATTATTGAATTGCTAGTTTCTCCGCTTTTATCACATATCAAGAACTTTAGACCATCCCGGCTTTTAAATTAGTAATATATAATATATAATATTGGTGATAGATATTTTTCTAATATAGAATACATATTATTAAGTAACACCTATATACTCAAATTCCTGACACTCGACATCTTCACCTAAGGAATCAGATATAGATTGGTCATAAGAAATTGATTTATAAAATTAGAATAAATAAGACTTTAAATTCATGATACTCAATGTCTGAAACATTTTCATTATAATGAATATTAGTGATGAATAATAATGCTATAACAATGAGTCATCATGATGAATAACTTTAATTTAGTGAGTGTTATACATTAGAAACATGATTCAACCCACGGTATCAACTCACGAGTGAAATCGGTGGAATGATCGAAACATTTTAAATCAAATTAGTATGTCAGATTAAGTAAAGATATTCTTGAACAACCTCACACATTATGCTGAAAAATTAAAACAAAAAATAAAAGAATACATAATAAGGATTATGCTGTTTATAATAACCAATCAACAAAAAAAGTAATAATGTTAATCAACGATAGAAGTGCCCAAAAAGAAATACATATACAAGAAAATTTTAGAAAATATTTTTAAATTAAATTAAACTCAAATATCTTTGATTTTTTACTTTTAATACTCATCAAGTTTAAATGCAGTGAACATATTGAATTATAACTCGAAGACTCAGTTTAGAGTCACAGTAAATGGCAAACATGACCTTAACGTGTACTAATTAAATTAAACATATAATAATATACTCGCCAAATTAAAGATATAAGATGATACATTTCCATAAATAGATCATATAAAAATAAAAGATATGGTATAAATTTTAATTTGGTATTAGCATCAACACTACGACATATAAATACTATTGCCGTATAATTTGACATGTCTAATAATTAGTCTTCTTTAATCAGTTTAATACATTTTATAAATTATGTTATTTTACACTAAAAGTGCAAATTATGATAAAAAATATAGAGTATTCTTTCTAAGATTAGCACAAACAAAACATAAGACAATTGGTATTTATATTACAAGAAGAAAATTCAGTTATTTGTGGTAATTGTAGTAACCACAAGAGTGCGGTATATACTAGGCACTACAGAAAAAATGCGGGAAAATTACGGTGTCTATATGCACCGTAACTCTTGATTTAGATATTAATAGATTAGTAGTTAATTTTAATCTCTTTAGTTTAGTAGCAAACAAGTGTTGAGATGTTGACCCAATGAATCCAAGGATTCCAATGTTTTAACTCTTAAGTTCTAAAGTAAATAATTTCTTTTCGCTGTGATATAAGTATCAATCAAATTTCATTGCCAATTCATATAGTATACAAAACTGACATATGGCACAATCTTGTTTTTCAATATATCACATCACTTTTACATCAACACTTATCACATAACCCACATGTCAATTTTGTCACATTTTTTGTCCCCCTTTTTATGCAACTAGAATTTTTGATTTATATATATAGCACTATCGAAGATACATGATTTAGAGGGCGAACCAACGGGTATGTTTTTTTATTCTTTATTATTTGCTTATTCTATTCCTTTTATTCATTTCCTGAAAGATTAATATTAAATTCTTAGAAATATTTTTCCTGTAAAACGCACGGGTTAAAGACTAGTAGGAGTTTGAAACAACAAAGCGTCTATGGATATATTCAATTAATAAGATCAGGTGAGAGAGAGATGCCAAATTTTATATTTGACGTCAAAGTCATTATGTGAAATAATTCCAAAGTCAAAGCACATAAGAAATAGACAAACTGAAAAGTATCGCGAGTGAAATTTCGATGTAAGTTTGATGGACATGGACATTTTTGTTGAACAAGAAAGTAGTAGGAATGTTTCTTGAGAGGATAAAGAAGGTGATTCGTCGTACATGCTCTTTGTTCGTGTAAAGAGAGAAACTCGTGTTTATTTATTGGGTAATTATATTCCCACCACACAAATTAATTTCTACACCACAGTTTAAAATGATAATTCTATTTACTTAAATAACCACAAGTAAAATTACATCAATAACCCAAATGGGCCACAACATAACCTAACCCAAAATATTTTTAGTATGATTATTATCATTGTGTTAATTTAATGCATTCTTAATTTGACTATATATATATTTCTCTTTATCTTCATTTAATTAAGTAAAGATTCAATAGCTTAGTTTTTTTATTTTATGCAAACTAATTATCCTTTTTCAATAGTGAAAGGAAATACGTATGCGCTTTTTAAAAACTTTTTGACCAAAATTCCAACAAAAGCATAGAAATAATTTTTTATTTTTATTTTTTTTTTTGAGGGAATAGAACTTCCTTATCTCGATCTTTTGTATCGTGACGGAATAGATAGTAGACATCATATAAGTTGATTTGCTTGCAATTCATAGTTAAAAAAAATTTATATTTGACGTAAGAGTTGAATAAAATGAATCAAATCATGAAAACGATTGAGTGAATTTCTTTTTTTCAATGTGATAGTATTGGATTAGTGGTGTAAGAAGTAAAAATACAGATGATAATGACTAATTAATATAAAAAAATCCTATTATATTTCATTACTTTTTAAAGAATTTTATTACCTTTTTTAAACTAAGAAGGTTATAGTTGTAAAATTCTTGTGCTGTATTTATCAAAATTACTTTTAATTTGTGGTGGAATAATAGGGTGGTGTGATGATTAATTTTTACATTGGGAATACAATTACCCTTATTTATTTACTAGTATTAGGCACGTGCTTTGCATGTGACATGTTAAAACTTTTATATAATTTGGCGTATATATCTTGTATTTTCATTATTTATGGTTATTGAATTACAATGAAGATCCTTTGTTGATTAAAAAAAAGAAGGGAAAAAAAATTTTTTTTGATCCATGAATTCATTTAAACTTCAACACAAGTATAAACATCTCGTATGAAGAATCATGTAAATAATAATCCTAAATAAGAAGCTTCGGCCTAATTATTTGGCAACGCACAATGAACAAATGATGACTATCACGACTAGCCCAAAAATCATGATTAAAGTTAATTAATGAAACTATATAACGGTCTAATTTAAAAGAAACATAACATTAAAATTAGTTAAGAGTTTTTCTTAGTTCCTCATTCTAACCAACGTTTATATTTCTTAAAATATAATTTCACCAAATTAGATGAAAAAAAAGTTAATTTTATTAAGAATATAATTGAACTAATTTACAAAGTTTAGGTTATTCGTGAAAAGTCAAAAGCAAAGGTAAAGTTTTAATCTTTCGTCTTTGAGACACTTTTATGAGTGCCTAATGGCAGTTTATAGTTATCTTTGAAAGTTTCAATCTAAGACCATATTACATATTTTCAATCTCAAAAGAATGTCAATATTATTAGAAGGAACAAAAGGATAAAATGAAACTAGGGATTCATTTAAAAAAAAAAAAAAGGAGGAATTTTTGCGCGCAAGACTATATAGTGATCTAATCCATTAAAAAAGAATAAATGCGAATTAAAACTAGTAGTGTTGAACATCAACATAAGTGGCAATATATATATATGTGTGTGTGTGTGTGTCTGTGTGTGTGCACGCACAAACGTGACACTATATAATATAAATCACTAATATATAAAAGTGAGGATGTGTGTAAAACATTCATTTCCCCATTTTGTCCCTAACCTTCTCTTTTAATACCAATACTATCCTTATCATAATTGTGTAATTATTTAATATTTAAAATCGTAGTAAATGACATCTTAATTATACTTGAAAAATATATAAAAGCGGGGATGTGTGTAAAACATTCACTTCCCTACTTTGTCTCTAACCTTTTCTTTTAATACTAACAATATCCTTATCATAATTGTGTAATTACTTAATATTTAAAATCGTAGTAAGTGACATCTTAATTATGCTTGAAAAGTTCCATCGAAGATAGGTTATAGAATGTAATTAATAACCACTCTATTGTGTCTTATCACTGTTACTTTTTTGGATACTTTAGTACTGTGTCTATAAGATACGTGTAGTACGTATGATTGTCGATCATTATTTAGTAAGAATATGTCTGGAAATGAAACATTATCGGAGATATTTAGTTTTTTAACGTGTTTTATTTGTTTATATTTAAATAACATATACTTTGTATGAAATCATTAATTAAGGATTATAAATTTACAGTTTTATGGTGTGTAATAATGATATCATAATTTAAAATGCAATTAAATACAACACTATTAGTGCCCAATAATCCAAAGTCAGTTACTTTTTTGTGTTAGATTCTTTTTTTTTTCTTTTTTTTGCGTTGCATGTTAACATTTGATCAATAATTTAAATTTTTTTTTACTACATCTACATAATTTTTTAATAAAAATTATATCTATACAATTTTTCTTTATCATATAACGTGCAACGCACGTTTAAACTACTCGTAGAGTTAAAAGTATACAAATGTGACTTATTTGATTTAACTTATCATTTAATATAACATAAATTGGCGTTGAATACTAATGGTGATAGATAACATAGGGGTCACATTAAATGCTTTAATCATCACTCCTAAGCAAATGGCAAATGTACACTATAAATAGAGGCAAATAGATATGGGCAAGGGTTCGACACCCAAACCTCATTCTTCTTGTCTTCTACACATTATAGTCTTCCATTTATTACAAACATCCTTGGCTTTCTCTGAATTTCTCGCTCATACTGATTCAAACACGAATTTCTAGCAAATATAAATCTTGTTTGTTGAGTTAAAAGCTAAATTTGGCATCAACAAATTGGCGCCGTCCGTGGGAAACTTACAAAAAGTTGTGAAAAGCAAATATTCGGTGAAATCTAACCTCTAGTAAAAGGAAATGAGTGGAAGACGCTCCGAGAGTCAAAAGACAAGAACTAGTAATATTAGACTGCCTCCCGAGTTCTGTGAAAACTGGGGCACCCCCAGTGCCGGCTCCTCAGAGCCGGCAACAGCAATAGGAACTTCCTGGTGACAAGCGGAGGCCCTCGCCGAAGAAGTGCGGCGGTTGAAACAGCACAACTTGACAACTTCCCAACAAGGCAATAGAATACCCGTAAAGAGGGCGAATTCCCTAGGGAAACTCATCAACAGAGGGCTGAGCCACGCCTCGATGCAAGGGTCTGGCTGGCCAGCCCCCAATGCGGCGGCCGCGCCAGATCCCCTTAAGGATGCGGCCGGAAGCTACATTTACCTCGAGTTAGCTCCATGGCGTGGGCAAGGCCCAAAGAGGCCGAAGTCTCCTGAGCATCGGCGGCCAAGTAGCCCCCTGAAAAAGAGGAAGGTCAATCCACAGGTTCTTCGAGGTACCCGGTCTATCCTTCAACAACCCGTAAGATGGGTGCAACAAGGAAACGGCCACACGACCTTAGAGGAGAACCTTCCAGCCGGAGGGAGGACCAAGGACCATCCACCCCAACCAGGATGGTCACCGCCCTCAATGTGTCCACGGAATATATCTTTGACCTTCTAAGTGGCGACCAAATTTTACTTAAACCAAAGCTCGTGAAAAGGCAAGCGAAGAACGCGGATCAATCAAAATACTGTAAGTACCACAGGGTCATGAAACACAGCACGGACGACTGCAGGCATCCAAAGCGTGAGATCGAGCAGCTAATTGGGCGAGGATACTAGGGCGAACACATAGGAAATCGCCAAAGGCTGGACACACAAGCTCGTCTCCTAGCGGACCTCGAAGCCCAAGCTCCACAGAACCAACCTCCCACTGAGGCCCGCATGCTCAGCAGTAGAGGCCTTGACACGGAGGGTTCTGACGGACAGAGGCAAGGTCCCGTGAATAAAGCCCAGATTTGCTATCACTCGCCTGAAAAGCACTTTCCCTCCTCTCAAGCGAGCTTCTTCTTCCCACGCGACACAGATGCCAGCGGCCAGCTTAACCCCCATGTGAGCACCCTAACTATTACCATGGCAGTTGTAGGCGTTAAGATAAACAAGACCTTGGTGGATAGCAGCAGCACCGTGAACGTTATTTATTGGACCACCTTCCAACAAATGGAGATCGGCCAAAAGGCCGTCAAGTCTTGTGGAGCTAAACTTCAAGGCTTCACCAGAGATTAAGTGGATGCCAAGTATCAGGTCATGCTCCTTGCGGAAATAAGGGACGAGACGCACACCACATGAATTCTCCCGAACTTCTTCATAGTGGACGCGCCCTCAGGTTACAATGCCATACTGGGATGCCCCATCCTATACGAGCTTAGGGCCACAACATCCATATTCCAGCTCACCATAGAGTTCTCCACCTACCAGGGGACTGCCATCATACGCGGTAGCCAGACAACCTCACCCGGATCCAACCCAGAACACGTCACAGGCATAAAACCCCTCCTGGAAATTTACACCCTTGACCCAAGGGTTAGTGACCCTGGAGCACAAGCTGGCCTGGGTGACGAGCTCGAAACCATAAAGTTGAGTGACAGAAGGCCAGAGGTTGAACTTAGAATCAGGGCAAAGCTGAAAGAACCAATGAAGACCTAGCTCGTCCAATTCTTGAAACAAAATCTGGACGTCTTCGCGTGGGTCTACGAGGATATGGAGGGGATCAATCCAAAGTACACCTGCCGCAAGCTCAATATCGATCCTAAGGTCAAACCTGTTAAGCAAAAGAGACTACCTCTCAACGGCGAAAGGTAGGAGGCCTTAGCCAAGGAGGTGGACAAGCTATTGGGGAACAAGTTCATAAAGGAAGCGCTGTATCCTCAGTGGGTAGCTAATCCAATCGTGGTCAAGAAGGGCGACGAGAGCTAGAGAATCTGCGTTGATTTCATGGACTTAAACAAAACACGTCCCAAAGACAGTTTTCCCTTGCCTAGAATCGACCAGATGGCCGATGCCATAGCCGGTCACGAGCTGTTGAGCTTCATGGATGCTTATTCCAGTTATCACCAAATCCCTATACACCCAGCTGACGAGGAGCACACCTCGTTTATTATTGACCGGAGGCTCTATTGTTACAAGATGATGCCATTCAGATTGAAAAATGCCGGGGCTACTTACCAACGGCTGGAAAACTCTATGTTCAAGGATGAGCTTGGCAAAACTATGGAGGTTTATAACGACGACATGCTCGTCAAAGGCCTTCAAGCAGAGCAACACATCGAGGACCTCTCCAGAATGTTCCAAATCCTCAGAAGTTATAGGATGAAGCTCAACCCCAAGAAGTGTTCCTTTGGAGTAGCCTCTGGAAAGTTCTTAGGCTATATAGTCAATCAGAAAGGAATTGAGGTGAACCCAGAAAAATGAGGGCGATTCTTGACATAGAGCCTCCCAAATCAGTAAAGGAGGGTCAGTGCCTCACAGGACAGATCGCTGCACTAAGTCGTTTCGTGTCACGGTCTACGGACAAATGCAAGCCATTCTTTAAGGCCATCAAGAAATCGAAAGAGTTCGTGTGGACAAAGGAGTGGCAAGTCGCTTTCATCAAGTTGAAGGAGCACCTTTCCTCTCCTCCTCTACTATCCAAACCTTTACCAGGGGAAACGTTGTGTCTATATCTAGCCATTTCAGAATCATCGATCAATGCGGTCTTGGTCAGAACAGAAGGACAGTCTCAGCTCCCAGTCTATTATGTAAGCCATGCTTTACACACTGTGGAGCTCAGATACCCTCCCATGGAGAAGCTTGCCTACCATTTCGTAGTCGCTTCCAAGAAGCTCCGGCCTTACTTCCTCGAGCACACAATCGACGTCCTGACAAACGCTCCTCTAAGGCAGGTTCTTCAAAAACCTGACCTATCAGGTCGCTTGGTCAAATGGTCAGTAGAACTCCGTCAGTATGACATTAACTATAAACCAAGGACAACTATTAAGGGACAGGCCCTAGCTGACTTTATAGTCGAGCTCACTCTCGCTGATCCCAAACTCAATGGCGCAGAACCTTCGACTTGGAAACTGTACTCCGATGGATCCTCCACAAGCCACGCTTCTGGAGCCAGAATCATCATCATCAGTCCTACTGGGAATTATTACTGCCAAGCTATTAAGTTTGGCTTCGGCGCGACAAATAACAAAGCTGAATACGAAACGGTCTTGGCCGAGGTCAGTATGGCAAAATCAATGGGCATCGAAAGGCTAGTCATCAAGAGCGACTCCTAGCTCGTAATAAACCAAACAACCAGTGTCTATGAGGTGCGAGGCGAAAAGCTCTCCCGATATCAGAGCAGACTGCTGGAAGAACTGAATGATCTGGATCACTT
Organism: Nyctanthes arbor-tristis; assembly: GCA_963692815.1. Classification (NCBI taxonomy): domain Eukaryota; kingdom Viridiplantae; phylum Streptophyta; class Magnoliopsida; order Lamiales; family Oleaceae; genus Nyctanthes; species Nyctanthes arbor-tristis. The sequence goes on from CAVNYN010286876.1 coordinate 19,935, forward strand.
TGAGATCACGCGAATCCCAAGAGCTGAAAATAGCCATGCAGATGGCTTGGCTAAACTAGCAACCAGCAAGAGGGCAGGCGAGCTCAGCAGCATCCCAATTAGCAAGTTAGCAACCTCGTCCATTGACAAAGCTGAGGTAGCAACAGCGGAAGTCGGCTCCTCAAGCAATTGGATGGACTATATCTTCCAGTTCTTAAATGAGGGAGTGGCCCCCCAGGCATGGAGGCCAGAAAGCTGAGACATCGGGCTGCCAGATTGTCGTTAATTGATAGAAAGCTATACAAGAGAAGTTTCGTCGGACCTCTGCCAAGGTGTCTCAACCCCGCCAAGGCGCGAGCTGTTTTGAAGGAAGTACATTCTGGAATTTGTGGCAACCACTCAGGCGGACTGGCCCTTGCATACAAAATCCTAAGGCAGGGATACTTCTCGCCCAGTATCTGAAAAGACGCGATTGACTTGGCCAAGGCCTGTGACAAGTGTCAAAGATTCGCTCCCTTGATTAGGAGCTCTCCAGAATAGTTAACCTTGATCACAGGACCATGGCCCTTCGCCAAGTGGGGGATAGATCTCATCGGCCCACTCCCAAAAGGCAAACGAGGGACTCAGTTCGCCATCGTTGCTGTTGATTACTTCATAAAATGGGTCAAAACTGAAGCTCTCGCCACCATCACAGAACAAAAGACAGCAAGCTTCATCTGGAAATCAATTGTTTGCAGATTTGTGGCCCCAAATGCTATAGTCACGGACAACAGCAAGCAATTTGATAAAGTAAGGTTCAGGTCGTTTTGCGAAGAGTTGGGCATAAAAAATTTCTATTCTACGCTCCATCATCAGCAAGCCAACGGACAGGTCAATGTCGTCAACAAAATCATCAAGCAAACATTGAAAAGACGTTTGGAAGCTCTAAAGGGAGGCTGGGCCGAAGAGTTCCCCGCAGTTTTGTGGTCCTATCGAACGACCTGCCAAACTATGACTGGGAAAACTCATTTCTCCCTCACATGTGGAGCTGAGGCTGTGATCCCCGTTGAGTTGGAGGTCTCTACTTCTAGAGTAGCCCACTACAATGAGGTAGAGAACAATGAACTCTTTGCTAATGAGCTTGATTTTATTGATGAAAAAAGGGAATTGGCTAATATCAGAAATGTTGCATATAAACAGAAATGTGCCAAATTCTACAACGCGGGTCAGAGTCCGCCGGTTTGAAGTTGGTGACCTAGTCTTGCGTAAAGTCTTCCTCTCCTCTAGGGAGCCGACTTCAAAGACCTTAGGTCCTAGCTGGGAAGGTCCCTATTGAGTCAAGCGAGTCCTATCAAACGGAGCTTGGAGGACATGCATGGGGAAGAATTAATGTGCCCTTGGAATGCGGAGCATCTGAAGAAGTATTATCAATAGCCGGGTATCAACTCTAAAACCATGCATTTCTAACGATTGTCTAGTTTATTTAATACTTACATCCTTACTTCTCCACAGCCCCACATAAGGTAAATTTACGATTGCGTAAGGGTACGCAATCTAGGCGGGAACAAACTTCTTGCCAATGACCTAACACTCGTCTAAAAAGATTTGGCTTGTCAGTCAGCGACCTCACATCCAAGTCCACGGGTCCGCGAACAAAGTTGAGGCAAGCCCTTGGCTAGCAACCTAACACTTGAGATTATCGGTCACACGACTAAAACTGGAATTGACTTCTAGTTTTGCAGCCTGACACTCGCACGCACCTTCACTCAAACCTATTGTCTATGACTGAAACTAGAGCTTCTTCACTCGAGCTTCTGGTTAAGCGTCCAAACACTTTGGTCCGAGGATTGTGCAAGTAAATGTGAGAAATAATAAGAGACAAAGTTATTTGAACGAATAGATAGTTGTGAGAAAAAATCTTCTTCATTCGTATGAAGGATTTACAATACAAGTTCAAAGACAAAAGGGGAAGGACTTCAGGTCCGATCTTCTGTGGCAGGAACCTCAACCTCCTCGCCAGTAGGAGTGATGGTCTCAGTGTCCTCATCATCAGAGCTTTTGTAGCCACAATCTTGCTTGACTCTGGCTACCTGCTCCGGGAGAAAAGCCAGGTCATATTCAGGCCGAGATTTCTTGATCTCTCCAAGAAGTTCCTTGGCCGTCTCATAGTACAGTCCGACATTGGCCTGCTTGAACTCCTCCGAGGCCTTGTACCTGGCCACCGCCTCCTTATAGCCAACCAGCTCCTCAGACGCGGCCCTACTCTCTGCCTCCTTAAGGGCTTGCTCGTGATTTGACCACTCAATCGCCAGTGTGCTCTTTAGCCCCTCAATCTTCTTCCTAGAGGCCTCTAGCTCGTTCCTCCGCATAGCAGCCTCATCTTTGGAAACGGAAAGGTCCTGCTATTTCTCCTTCAGGGCCAGCTCAGCCTCCTCCTTTGCCTTGGCAGCCTCGCCTGCCTCTTGGATCATATGTTTGGTGTCACTGATGACCCTACAAAGGCGAACCTCAACGTGCTGATCTAGAATGGCCGAACAACCCCGCATGACCATACTCACCTGATGAATCTCAAGGAGGGACATAGAGGTTGTATATTTATCCCATTTTTTCAACCAACTCCTGGCCACGTCGCTCATGGCATCAGTGACATTCCCTAGCAATCCCTCAACTGGCTTTTCGAACGGACTCTTGGCAAGATTAAAATGGAGCAAAGCCTTGGGCCTTTTGTCTTTAAGTTTCTCCAGGGCAGCTCACCGATTCTGCTGAACAGGGAGGAACAGATCGTCTGCAAGCATATCCAAGGTCCTCCTCTCTTGGGTTGATAACTCCTCGCTACCTAACGTCGAAACAGGGGGCAATGAGTTAGAAGAAAAGCCTGGAGAAGTAGGGGGAAGTTCAGCTCTCTGGTGCTTCACTGGAGGATTTGCTACCACCAGATCAGTAACTGCCGCGACCTTCTTGCCCACTGCTTTCTCCCGCTGGCGCTTCCTCACCTTTTTTTTCTCTAGCGCGGTATTAACTTCCTCGAATGACCTCATTTCCTGAGCTCTTTCTCGGCGAACCTTCTTGCCTGAAGACAAAAGAAAAAATATTAGTGTCAAGCCACCAGGCAATCGAAAATAAGCTCGCCATATAATTTCTACTTACTAGGAGGAGGGGCACTGGTGCAACGTTCTGTCCTAGGCGCTGATAGCCCGGCCTGAATCAGAGAATCCTCGCTGGTAAGGTCCTTGGTGTGGTGATCTTTTTTCTCCAAATCAGTGACCTCTTCAGCTCACTTCTTGAAAGACGGAGATATCAATTGTGGCCTATCTTCTACTAAAACAAAAAGGAAAAAATTTAAGTATTAGCTCCCTAAGAAACACTTATTGACAGCCACTCACTGATTTTCATGAAGTTCATCTACATATTTATATCCTGGTGATCTGGGCTCGGTGGGGTCCTCTAGTTGCCTCCTACCTAAAACCAACTCTCTTTCCAATCAAAGACAGACTCCCAGATGCCCTTCACCAAGTTGCCCCAAAGACGCTGGCCTCCTGATATTGGACGAGCTAACACATAGTACCAGCCTTTACCTCCAGAGGGTGAGGATTTCAACACGTAGTAAGAATCAAAATCCTTAGGGCTGCGATACCCCTAGCCCCTACGATGCCAGAGGGAAAAGACTCCTATGATGGTCCTCCACCCGGTTGGCGGGATTTGAGAGGAGGCAACCCCCCAAAACTGCAATAGTTTGGTCATAGGTCTGGGAAGAGGAACCCTGAACCCGGCATCAAACATCTTTGTATTTACAGCCACACACCCCCTCAGAGGATTGAAGGCTCTTTTTCCCTCATAGGGTACCCAGAAAGCGACGTCATCCGGAATGTTACAGCGGTGGCGGATGGAGCGCAAATCCGCCTCAGTCACTTGCGAGGGGATATCCTTAGCCACCAATTGTAAATCTTCTTCTAGGGACACCGCTGCCGAAGTCGGTCCACTTGAACTTGCCTCTGCCTCCACTTCTTCCCCTCCAGAACATTAGGCACTTATGCAGGAAACCTCCTATCCTTGTCATTTTGATTGTCTCAAAGAAGAGCTACCTAGGGGACTTAAAGACAGTAAAGAAAAATTACCTTGAAAAGCAAGAATCTCTGGATGTTTTTTTACAAAAAATAATGCTAAAGCAAGGAGAGACTCTTAGACAGACAAAACGAGAGATGGAAGGTGAGACGGGAGAGGAGAGAGGAGTTTAAATAAGAAAGGGGAGGATGCAGCGTGACGGCCGCTTGTTGCCTTGAGAAGCGAAAAGACTCCAATCAAATTAATGATTACCGCCTGCAGGTTCCCTACACCACTCCATTGAATGGCGGCCACGTGGAAAGACAAACCTATTTCGAAATTTAAATGGTCAAATTTCATGCGGCAAAAAGTGCAAAGATAATCACCAGCAATCTTCAAGGCCGCTAACTGTTGTGTCAATTTTAAATACTCGCAAGCGCACGAATCGAATAAAATATAGAAATGTGAGTAACGAGGTTGATCCCACGAGGATTGCTATAAATATGGAACAACTCAATGAACTTGAATTAGATTTAACTCTAACCTAGCTCCAAATGATTTTTGAGATTTGATAAGTAAAATATAAACTAGTAAAAACAAGAACGTTTACGAAACAATCCAAAGGATAAACATTACCAAGGTTGTAGATTCCACCAATGTATAGTAAATAATTCATATCTTGTATTGATTCCAATATTTGAGTAATAATAAGAAATCAATCTTTTATCACAGCAAGTAATTTATCGCTAAGCTCAAAATATAACTAATCTAATGTAGATCCCCTTTCGCTTCAAGTATGTAATTCTCTAAACACTACATGTAAACAACTTAATGAATCACAAGTAGTCAAATAAAATTATGTGTTGAACTTTCAAAACCAAGCATAGATAAATTTTCTAACAATCAATAATACTTGATATTAGAGATGAAAGCATAATTTATCATTGATGAAATCGGAATCATAGACGTTTAGAGTACATAATATTTGGAATCAATAACAAAATAGAGAGTTATATAACTAACATGGTTTCATCATTCACTAGGTAACAAAATTAAAGATACATGAGATAGAAATAAAGAACCGAATAGGAGAAGTTGTCTTTTACATCTTGCATTTGCTCGTCCCAAAGTCGGCCTTTCAGCCTCCTATGTATTTTTCTCTCCCCCAAAACTTCCTCTTTTGAATGACCACAAGAATGCTCTTTATATAGAGAAAATCGGACAACTTTCTTCTTGCAACTTTCCTTATGCCAGGCTGGCTCCAGCAAATCTAATGCAAGTTGGAGCTGTGTTTTGTTGATTATGTTTATTGAATTTGGACTTGTCACCAAAATAAAAGTTCTGTATAAATGAGTAGGAGATGTTCTGGAAAAAATTTTAGGCGAATTGGAATTTTGTAGGCCGAGATATGTCTAAAATAGTGAGCACTGCCCACTTGTCCCGCAGCCATCAGGTGAATGCATCAACTTTCAAATTGTAGGCGATTTTTGAGGCTCTTTGGTCCAAATTCAGAATCAGATGATAAAATATGATATTTATATCTTCAACTTGGTTTTCTAATGGAGTAAGAATCACAAGATTGGGATAACTACAGCTTGACATATCCATGAAATACCAACAGCTATATAGACGGAAAGTTTGACTGTCAAACTGCTCTGGTTCTCTCTTCTTGGCCGTCTTTTCAGTCAACTTACGTTTGGAATCTGGGAAAGTGATAAAGATGAAGATTGTAGATAGATCTCTTGAATTCATTTTCCAACTTGAATCACACCAATCCAATGTCTATAACTCCAGATATGATCAAAATAGTGAAGGCTGTAAGACTAGTCAACACCTTATCATGATAAGAACACAACTTGGAACTTAATGATGACTTTTGACAACTTTGTGAGCCGAATTTGGATCTGTTCATATGAGATGATTTGGTATATATTTAAGTTATCTTTCCAATCCAACTTGAATCATCTTCGTCGGATATCTAGAACTCAATTTATCATGATTTATTGGACACTTGCCCACGGTCGACATAATTGTTGAACATCTCGACTTGTCTTGATCAACTTGCGCTATGAACTTCTGACACTTGCAACATAAAAATACATCAATAAGTACCATTTTTACATGTACAATACTTTCCAATATGCATATGAATACTTACTTTAATTAATTATATTTTTTAGGACATATTTTCATACAAAATAAACTTGTAGCATGAAAATCGATTTGCTTCAACAAAATGGTTAGATTACTATCAAATGAACGTATATTGCCTTATGAATCATATATCAAAGATGCAAATTTTGACACTAATCACTAACCCTGAGTTCCATGAACAGTGACCTTGACGGGGCATTTTGTATCCACCAGGTCATAGAAAGTCAACAGAGGTCAAAGGTCAACAGAGGTCAACGGTCACTGGGTTTTGAGAGTACGCCAAGAGTGCCTCACCTAACCTAGCGACCTAGCGACCCAGCAGCCATAGGATCTAGTGACTTAATTTAGCAACCTTAAGGACAACCTTATTCTCTCACTCCCGTGGCTCAAGACAAACAGGCACCTCGCCAGCAAGCTCGCAGGTGCTTTAGCCAAAAGCCGCGACCCAGGGAGTGCAACAAGGATGCCAACGACCCAGCAAGCTCACAAGGAGTGCAACGAGCATGCCAACGACCCAGTAAGCTCACAGGGAGTGCAACAAGCATGCCAACTCCGCAGAAGCTTGGGAGCCTACGTGAAGAACTTTATCCTTTACAACTGATGGGACCCCAGCATTAAATGCAATGTAGAGGTTACTTGTCCCATGCGCGGTTCAGATAACCGATGGTCAAAAAGTGAAGGACTAATCTCAGTCGACTAGACCCTTGTGTCATTCATGTAGGGTCACATTAAATGTTTGTAATCATCACTCCCAAACAAAGGGCAAATGTACACTATAAATAGAGGCAAACAGAAATGGGACAGGGTTCGACACCCAAAACATCATTCTTCTTATCTTCTACACATTATAGTCTTCCATTTATCACAAACATCATTGGCTTTCTCTGAATTTATCGCTCATACTGATTCAAACATGAATTTTTCGCAAATATAAATCTTGTTTGTTGAGTCGAAACTAAATTTGGCATCAACAATGACCAATTTAGATGAAATAAAAAAATTGATCTAATTTACAAAGGTTAAGTTATTTGTGTTAAAATGCAGACGTAAAATTTTTATCTTTTTACGTGTTGTGCATTTATACCTAGGTTTATGTATTGAGATTGTTAATGGTGAACTATCAGTCCTATTGATGATTGTTGTTAGCCACTAAGGACGACTGACGAGGTCGTGACCTAACTTAGCAACCACGTGGACACCTCAATGGGAGCTGGATAGCTAGAAGATCATTTGCAGGTGTTCAGCCTTCTTTCTTGTCTACAGTACAACCAACTAGGGTGCATTTAATTTAAAGTGGACTTTGTATCAACTTTAATCAGTCTAGGAGTGGCTGATGAAGAGGAGTTTGTTGCAAAATTTAGCAAATAATAAATGTATGTAATCATCACTTTCGTACAATGATTTGGCAAATTCAGAGCAGTCCCGCTAGAAAACTTGATCAAGCTCCGGCTAAGGAGCTTGATCAAGTATGTGGCAAGCATCCAACAAAACAAACGCCATAGACTGGAAATCAAGCCCCACAGATTGTGGGGCTTGTTTTGTTGGATGCTTCCCACACACTTAATCAAACTCTTTAGCTGGAGCTTGATCAAGTTTCTTAGTAAATTCTAAGGAGCTTGATCAAGTTTCTTAGTAAATTTCAATTCAGAGGGGCATTAAGCCAAATTCAGATTTTAAATCACAAAAAATCTAGTAATTAGAACGATAAGATACGAGTTCCTGAAAAGATAAAGGTCATCTTAGAAGGAAGAATTGCCGCACTTAACTGTTTCATTTCTAAATCAGCAGAGAAGTGTAAGTGTTGTCAAACCTCCGATGACTAAATCTATTAAATTTCACTCTAATTGATATCAGTTTTAGTTAAAGAAAACACAATTAATTGTTTAGAAATAATCAAGAAAACTATCTAAGAAAATAAATAGTTAAAATTATTTACAAATCCTAAAAACAATAAAATCAATAAGGTACTAGGATTACAAGTACACCATTGTTGACCCACTTAAAACCACACATTACATCTTTTCAAACAATTCTAGTGATATGTTGACAACTGATGTTCCTTATGTGTTAATTTGCTTTCTCAAGACAAATTAAATATGTTTTTACCTATGACCCACATATATTTCTATGATAGATACGAACAGATAAAAACGCAATACAAAGCTAGAACATCATAAAAGGTTGCACTAAGCATAGAAGTATATCTATATCTCTTGTAGGAACTTAATGTTTTTTGTTATTTGAGCTAGAACCATATCCACCTCTTGGTTATGAAATGAATCTCTAAACTATCCTAAAATTGATCGAATTATAGGATATCAATTAAAACAACAACAACAACAAACAATCAACAATAATAAGAATATTGCATAGGTTAAAAATTGATGATCCAATATTAATCAAAAGCCTCTCTCGATGGTCAATTGATCCGATGCTTACATGTGAATTTAATTATCTCTAATTAAATTGCGAACACATATACGTGCACTAAATCATAAAGATCATCATGTGGCGATTTCACAAGGCATCTTGACATAGATAATCAATATAGGACCCTGTGTTGCTTATTACTATGTGCTACTTTATATAGAATCTCTCGAAAGCAATATAAATCACAAACACGATTTAATGGTAATCAAACATTAAAACATACATATAATGGAATAATAAACAATTAACCCAATAGTAAAACATAAAAATGAGCACTTCTTTAAAAATAAATAATTGTCAACAATGGTTTCATCATAATCTTAGCACAATCTACCAGTCTATCATGTCAAGGAAAATGATACAACAATAAAGATTGGAATTCAAAACCCAAAGGAGACGATTCCACGATAAATTCCACGTGTTTCTCTTCCTCTTGACGATGGCTTCTCGACCCTGACCTTGGACGTTTCTTTTTGGGCTTTTTTCCACCCTTCCTTTCATGCACGACTGCCACCCTTTTTCTTTCACTACATAGGCTCGCTCATATACCCCAATTGCAATATTCTCGGCCCACCTAAATAATCTCCATCTTGGACTAATTATTGGCAATTGCATATTTTGGATTCAATTGAATATCACTTGGAATTGGAGATGATTCCCACGCAGCTCCCAAATTTTCCTTGTTTTAGATTTTCCACCAATAATTGCAAGTTAGTCCTTCAAGTATTTGATATGGAAATTCTTGTCTTCATAATTTCCAAATATTGGTAAAATTGTCCATTTTCCCTTCTTTTTTCCTCATTTACTTCAAAATTGGGTTCAATCCTAAAAAGAAGCATAAATATACACAAATTAAGTAGAAACTAGACAAAACAAATGGTCAAAGTCTAGTCTTAATAGCCCAAGATAAGTATAAAATTGCACTCGTCAAATTTCCCCAAACTTAAACCATTATTTGTCCTCGAACAATAAAAATTAAAACAAAAATTAATACAAAAAAAACACGTTAAAAACACTTGTCAGGTTTCCGACTCATATCATCCATCATACAGTATAAAACACTGCCACCAAAAGTAAACTTGTCCAATACTCGACTAAATAATTTGCATTGTCAATTCCACCATCAAACATTTTCAGTTGGGCATCCTAAACCACAATAGTCTAATATATTCTTACCCTATCGTCCCACCAAACTTAATTTTATTCCTCACTTTCCCTTTCTTTTTTCTTTTTGAGGGCATTTTCTAAAGTTTTAAATATTTCACCTCTCAATGTACCAAGTTGGTTTAGGCCTTACATCAAAAACACTAGCTTAGTCAATGAAGATTCTCTCAATTTTGATTGCCCCAACGTTCCCAACATCCGCTAGTTAGTCAAACTCGCTAGTTATCTTTATCTCCAAAATTTGAAGTACATTCTTGCTCTTATTATGCTAGCTACTTATTTATTTTTTTCACCTTTTTCCATTTTTTTATTTTTCTCTCTCATTTCATTTTTCTACTTTTCTTTCTTCAATCTCTTTTTTTCTTTTTTTCTTCTTCTTCATTTTTTCAATAGCCTCATATGTCTTATGTACAATCCATCTCTCCATTTGGCTTTCTATATGACCTTTGTAGTGAGCTTTGGGCCGATGACTCTTGGTTTAGTTCCCTCAGGGCACCAGGTTGAAAAGAACCCTAAAGAGTTAATTGCTCAAGTCATACAGGTTTCGAAGGCTAATATAAGACATATCGAAGGATTTTTTTTTTCAATTCTTTTTCACACTTCTATGCAAGACTTGAGGTAGGGATAAGACACTAGCATCCGGTCATTGCCTAACTTCTTTTGGTAAGTCAAAAACACGCCACACAAATATTTAATATGCATAGAATCCACACCAACCTTACTAGTATCCCCAAGGCTCAACCGCCTCAAAATTTAGATTTAAATAGATTTGACAAATGAGAACAATGTAAAGGACAATGTATTCTATTTTTCTGCTTTAACTAGTATGTACTATATAATTCATCCATCTAAAGTGCCAACTATAGTGACTTATGCCAAATAAAGGTCATGTTTGACATGGACAAGTAATTTTAAATAATAAGTTCATGTAACAATATTCCATTCCAAATAATGGACAATACAAGATTATAGATATTCAATCACACCAGTTGGCAAAACAATGAAATACACAAACAATTTTTTTAAAAAATTTTTTCTTTTTTTGACTTTGCAATTTTTTTTTAAATTTTATTTTCTACTAATAAAATCACAATAAAAACCCAATTCTAAGAAGAAATAAAGAACAAAATTTAAGAGCATCCCATAACTCCTCCAAACTTAATGTATACATTGTCCTCAATGTATAAAATATAAATGACAAGAAAGGGTAGAAATACTCCCCATGTTACATTCGAAAAATTCTTGAAGAGAAGGATTGTTGCATTTTTTCTTTGTAAGCCATCGTACTCTTCAACTTCATCTTGGTTGGTGGCTTCTTTCTTCATTGCTGACATGCCAATTAAATCACTACTTGAGCTCAGACATGCTTTATTACAAGTAAAGAAGACTAAATAAATTATTCATGCTCAAGATATGAAGACAATTCAATTCACACATCCAACTTTTATAGAAGATGCAAAAATTGAAATTTTAAACACAAACAACCAAGCATCTTCAACCAAAGAAAACATGAGGAAGACCTAAAGTTTCGTCAAGTGAAATTTTTGAAAACTAAAGTTCAGATATAGATCTAGCTTTGTACAAAATTTCAAGTCAATCCGAGCTTATTTGAGCTAGACGATGAGGGGCCGTAATTAGCATAAAATAGGGGCCGAAAATTTGACTACTCAATTCAAGCTCGGGTAACATGCCAAAATTTTGAAATTTCTCGAGCTATCTTTTGAAAGAATAAAATAAACATGCTGGTCTAGCTCTCCACAAATGTTCAGGTCAAACATAGGTCGTTTAAGCTAGAAAATGGGTGGCCGAAGTTGGCCACAGTCTGGGAGACCAACGGTAGGCCACCATTGACCGCGGTTTGCAAACCATGGGCTACCCACGGGCTACAGTAAGCACCAAGGTGCAGTTTGCATGCCGCGGTCGGGTACGGTTCAGTCATTTTTTTTAATAAAAACGGCCCATGTCTAGGATGAACGCAATGAAAATTATAGGCCTATATGCTAGGCTAAGAAAAATGTGCTAAGAATTATGAATGATATAATAAAAATAGATTAATGCAAAATTAAAGGTAAACATGCCTAAAACTAATGCAATCCTAGAACCTAAATGCAACGCAAAAATTAAAATCAAAGAAAAGAAACCCATAAGCGCTTTTTATAGTCATTAGCTTCACTATATAACCCTCCACTTCATAGAACTTTAAATGAAGCTTTTGACAACTTGCTGAACATACCAAAGGGGTCATTGATCTCCTTCATATTGAAGCTCCATTTTTTAATGTTGCCCTCTTCAAAGTCATAAGACTTGATTTGATTGTCTGACTTGAATTCAAGTATATACACTTAAACCCACTCATTAGGTCCAATGACGAAATCAATTGAACCATCAAATTTGTTTGGGGTTTCTTTGCCAACTTCAATTTCGTTACTCATCACTTCTTCATATTCATTAACAGAAATCAAAGTCTCTTCTTTGACCTGGTCATTTTTCATAAATGGTTTGTTTTTCTTTTCACTCTTCCATCATTGCACTTGCCAATTCAATTACTTCTTGATTTTCTTGAACCCATTTATTTACCTCAATTTTGTAATGCCTAAGGTCCTCCATCTTGAATTGAAACAAATTGTTGAGTTCTTCCAACGGTGGTGGCCTGACAATCTCTAATAGATACCATGCCATGTTGTTGATCTCCTAATTTTCCTTCGTTCCCTGACAGCAATAAAACAAAGAAAAACAAGTAGATCAAATGAAAAATATAAGAGAAAGAAAAAACAAATTAAAATAAAGCTGAATCAACTAAAGCAAAAAAAAAAAAAAAGCAGAAAATTCATTCCGCGGCAACGGCGCCAAAAACTTATTGTCGATTTTATCCCGCAAGTGGATAGAATGTTAACAAGTAATATAGTAGTGAATATACATTGTCGAACCCACGAGGACTGAATCTACTAAATTTCACTCTAACTGATATCAATTTTAGTTAAAAAAAAACACAATTAATTGTTTAGAAATAATCAAGAAAACTGTCTAAGAAAATATATAGTTCAAATTATTTACAAATCCTAAAGACAATAAAATCAATAAGGTACTAGGATTACAAATCCACCATTGTTGACCCACTTAAACCATACATTACTCGTTTTCAAACAGTTATCATGATATGTTGACAATTGATTTTCCTTATGTGTTATTTTGCTCTCTCAATACAAATTAAACCTGTTTTTACTTATGACCCACCTATATCTCTATGATGGATGCAAACATATAAAAATGCAATAAAAAGCTAGAACATCACAAAAGGTTTCACTAAGTATAGCAGTGTATCTCTATCTCCTATAGGGCTTAATGTTTTTTGTTATTTGAACTAGAACTATATCCGCCTCTCGGTCTTGACATGAATCCCTAAACTATCATAAAATTGATCAAATTATAGGATGTCAATTAAAACAACAACAAACAATCAACAATAACAAGAATATTACCTAGGTTAAAAATTGATGATCCAATATTAATCAAAAGCCCCTCTTGATGGTCAATTGATTCTATGCCTACATGTCAACTTATTTATCTCTAATTAAATTGTGACCACATAAACATGCATTAAATCACAAAGATCATCATGTAACAATTTCACAAGGTATTTTGATAGGTATTTTGACATAGACAATCAATATTGGACCCTGTGTTGCTTATTACCATATGCTAATTTATATCGAATCTCTCGAAAGAAATGTAAATCACAATCATGAATTAATGGTGATCAAGCATTAAAACGGACATATAATAATGGAATAATAAACAATTAACCTAATAACAAATCATAAAAACGGGCACTTCTTTAAAAATAAGTGATTGTCAACAATGATTTCATCATAATCCTAGCACAATTTACTAGTCTATCATGTCAAGGAAAAGGAAACAACAATACAAATTGGAATTCTAAACCCGAAGGAGATGATTCTATGATAAATTCTAGGCGTTTCTCTTCCTCTTGACGACGGCTTTTCTTTACCCTAGCCTTGGACGTTTCTTTCTCGGCTTTTTTCCACCCCTCCTTTAAAGAACGCTGCCACCCTTTTTATTTCACTACATGGCTCATATATCCCAATTGCAATGTTCTCGGCCCACCTGAATAATCTCTTTCTTGGACTAATTATTGGCAATTGCATATTTTGGATTCAATTGAATATCACTTGGAATTGGAGACAACTCCCACACAGCTCCCAAATTTTCCTTGTTTTAGATTTTCCACCAATAATTGAACAGCAGTCCTTCAAGTATTTGATATGGAAATTCTTGTCTTCATAATTTCCAAATATTGGTAAAATTGTCCCTTTTCCTTCTTTTTTCTTCATTTACTTCAAAATCGGGTTCAATCCTAAAAAGAAGCATATATATAAACATATTAAAAAAGTCTGGTTTTAATAGCCCAAGATAAGTGTAAAATTACACTTATCAGTAAGCACTTCTTCAACATGATTAAAAAGATTAAGGAATTTTCGTGGACCAAGGAATGTCAGAAGGCCTTTGAGGACCTCAATGGACATCTAACCTCTCCACATTTTCTGTTAAAGCCCAATAGCAGGGAGGTACTATCATTGTACCTAGCTATCTCAGAAGGCTCAATGAATGCATTGCTTGTAAGAACTGAGGACACTCAATAGTTCCTATGTATTATGTGGGCCAGGCCTTGCATGATGCTGAGCTCAAGTACTCACCAATGGAAAAGCTCACATATACTCTAGTATTGGGATCAAAGAAGTTGAGAAGCCCTATCTCTTAGAGCATTGCATAGAGGTTCTGAACAAACTCCTCCTTAAGGCAAACACTGCAAAAACCCGATCTTTCAGGACGTATGGTCAAATGGTATGTAGAACTAAGTCAATATGATATTCAATACAAGCCCAGAATAGAGATGAAGGGCCAAGTCTTAGCAGATTTCATCGTATAGCTAACATTAGTACCACAAAACAATTCTGTTGCTTTTCCACGAGCTGGTTGTTAGCCTCCAAGATCTGTCGCGCCTTGCCTAGCTTGTGCCACTACTACAAAACAGTACTTTAGGCTTTGATTGCAATGATGAATACGCGTGAGACTTGAAGGCAATACTATTGGCAACGGTGCCTATATTAAAGGGTATACCTGTCGATTTTTGGGCGATGCCTAAAGTGCACAATAGACACCAGATGTTAACCAAGAACCAACGCCTAAAGTACACAATGGGTGCCAATTGTAAATAAGGAACCTCTGCCTATTGTCCACATTAGGTGTCAGTTCTAGTACAACAACCGACACCTATTGCTCAATTTTTTTAGTGCTGACATTGTAAAAGACAACAAATGTACAATCGCGGCTAAGAAGAAACAACACCAACACTTGCAATTTACATGCACTTTAACTTAATATAAATCAAACTACAATCAATAACTACTCTCGATCATTAGCAATAAACCCATTATAAACTAACAACAAATGTCTCCTAACCATTGAAATGTATATGTTTGCATAAAGATCTATAATCTATAAGTAAATAATATTTAAAAATAAATAAAACAAAAAATTACATACAACTGTCGACAAAGTACTCGACCCATTTATCCCAAAGCTCATCTATATTCGCTTGGCTATATGACCCAACTTCATATGCCTACAACAAACCAAAAGAAATATTGCATTGTTAGTAAGAAAATAGATATTTATATATATGTGCATGATTAGATAATTCTTAATTTTTGATAAATATTTATACCTTGTCAAGCCTTTCTGAATTACCAGAATATTGTGTGACTATCTCGTATATATTTCTCATCATACAATAGCCTCACTCATCAGATCCTGGTTGCTGAGCGTACTAAAATTTCTAAGGAGTTGAAAATTAATATTAGTAATCTAATCAATAAAATTTGAAACTTCAATAGTTATTGTAACTTTTAAAGGATAAATTTTCATGCCGTAATTGATTTCCACACAGAAGTGCTATGACTTACCGCCTCTGTCGCCCATAATGTTCTATATACCCTAAAGTGTCAACATATATGTACAAGTTAAATAAACTCAAACTTACACAAAAAGACTATTATGCAATATTCATTGATAACTACTTACATATTCAAGCTTCCACTGATAGGGGATTTGCTCTTGGACTCCAAAGAATCCAAATAGTACACTGCATTATGTTTAAGACATAGCCCAAGCAGTATCCAGTAGTTTCTAAAATATTTTATGATCATGTAAGTTTGCATTTTAGTCACAAACGATTCAAATTAAACAAAAGCAAAAAAAATAGATGAATAGCAGTAACGATCTTACCCCCTCATGATATGGTGCTAGAATGTACTTTTTGTCCCTCATTGAAAGTCTTGTTCTCATTATGTTGAAAATTAACTGCTGCGATCAGAGCTGGATACAAAAACTCCATAGTTTCAATTCCGAATTCATTATACAATTGATGTAGGTACCTGAAATGCATTATAACAAAAATGAACTGCCAAATTAAAAATTATATGAAAATTGTAAGCGTGTAGGAGGAAGTCTTACATTTAAAAAAATTTGCAAAATAGGCGCGTTCAACTAGTGCATCTTGAGTAGGTCGGTAAAATAGTCGACCGAAACATGAATCTCATTCACCTTGTTGAAAGGGTGGTGAAACACATCCCGATCCATCGTCATGTCTATGAAATCCTCATTATAGGGCAGTCTAATGGTCAGATTGTCCAACCTCTGGAGGGCGAGACTCACGGATGATAATATTGCATTGTCAACAAGATTAGGCCATGTTGAAGAGATTTCAACACTTACACATGGTTTATAACCTTCTCGCTAGATGTTGCTTGCCTCGATATGTCTTCCTACATAGAGAAATTGTTTACCCTTAAACATGTGTTATACAAAATCAGATGTACAAGGAAGCTTTTATGTAAGTTCAATTAATTACCTCGCCTAAAATCACTAAATGTGAGGCCCACTGAGCGAAGCTTCCAATTGCATCCGATATCTACTGATGGAATGTAGTTTGCACATGAAGATTCAACTGTCTCACATTATAGACTACATCATCAACTGATTATTTGTAATGACTGGACAAAAGTTATTGCTGATGTATCAGGGTCGAACAGAAATACCATCCCTAAATGTGAGTCTCACCATTATAAACTAAGGTGAGACGACACGGGATAGGCTTCTTTTAGTATTCAATACAAAATAAAATTAGCCTTAGCCTAAAGTATTGAAATGAAGTGAATACATTCAAAAAGTAGAAAACTTAACACTG
>CAVNYN010286876.1:36968-88181 GCA_963692815.1 Nyctanthes arbor-tristis
AAAAGTTATTGCTGATGTATCAGGGTCGAACAGAAATACCATCCCTAAATGTGAGTCTCACCATTATAAACTAAGGTGAGACGACACGGGATAGGCTTCTTTTAGTATTCAATACAAAATAAAATTAGCCTTAGCCTAAAGTATTGAAATGAAGTGAATACATTCAAAAAGTAGAAAACTTAACACTGCGTACCTTAACAGTAAGATGTTGGTTAGGATCGACCGAGTGGTAACTACTCTAGGTCAGTGGTCTAATGCTGGGACTGGCTACCGAATCTCCAAAATGTTCCAGAAATATCTGCATGCCTAGGTGCTGGAAGACAGAGACAAACCGTGACTGCATCATATCGAGCTGAGACTACATTTGTGACATAGTCTTTTTCTGATCCCGCTTAGCGATGTTAGCCTCCACCTCTGATGTGATCACTTATCTAATATCGTCTACTGACACGACCCTACTAGGCACTTTCCTAGTCTTGTCAGGTCGGCCATAAACGTTCCTCATGTATACACCATATCCCCTCACTCAACCTAGATGCTCCTCATTCCCAAGCGCCTTGGACAAGATAACCCTATGTTTTCTTGGGATAAACGTCCCCTGGCTAACCTCCTTGTGCTTTTCTTTCTATTAGACAAAATGGAAGTTCTTAAATTAATGTTAGTTAACTAAAATTATGAAAAATTGAAAACTTACAATTTTCTTATACACCCCCTGGTTTTCTCATTAGGGATGTAATAATTACCATCAGCCATTTTCTTCTTTCTTGCTCGAACCCAATCTAAACTACGATCCTTAGTCAGAAGGGTCGAGTTAACTGACCCACATGATGAGGAGGAAGATAAGGGGTCTATCACAAGCCACTTAGGCCTCGTCCCTATATATCCAGCTGATCCTAGAAAGCGTGGGTGCTCATTATACACTTGACTTTACTTCACCCTCTCACTTTTTACCTGAAAGACAAGTCATCACCTG
This sequence comes from Nyctanthes arbor-tristis, assembly GCA_963692815.1. Classification (NCBI taxonomy): domain Eukaryota; kingdom Viridiplantae; phylum Streptophyta; class Magnoliopsida; order Lamiales; family Oleaceae; genus Nyctanthes; species Nyctanthes arbor-tristis. The sequence goes on from CAVNYN010286876.1 coordinate 37,942, forward strand.
ATTTTGAATCTCATATATCATGCTATTCAAAAGCACACCATATTAAATTAGATTATGATCGGATCATCTTAATAATCTTCAGGACCATTAAGAATTAGAGAATCGTATTTCTTCAGGAATTAAGACAAATCTTATATGACTTTTCTAAAAACAATCATATTCTTCTGAATATGAGATGTAATTGGTAATATGGAGTATAAATTGTGATTCTTCATCGATCACGAAATATAATATCTAAATCACAATAATCTTCAGGATTATTGATAGATTTTTGAATGATTGTGTTTCTTTAAGAAACCATGATTAATAATGTATATATGTCAAGGCTCTTCCAGAGTCAATCATATATTCTTTAAGAATATAAGACATAATAGTGATTTCGTTTATTAATAAACATGGTAAACATATGAATTATCAATTTCTGATAGCATACCATGTGGAGTATACGTCTAGTCAAGGATTAAAAGAACAATAATAGATGCATAATAAGGCAAATGATTATAAATACCTAAACTTAAACCATTCCTTGGTGGCTAATCAAGCAATGATTATCAAATTTTAGCACCGTCCCTGAAGCAAATAGAAAAAACTATTGCTAGTTCCTCAAAGAATTTCTATTTCCAAAAGCAAATCAATGGATGAATAATCAAAGAAATCATTATAAAGAAGTCATGCCATAATAAAAAACGGATGCACATAAACATGATATTATGAATGTAATAACAAGTCTCTTGCATATGTATTGGTAAGCGTGTATGTGGCATAGGCATGTGCAAAAAAAAATTAAAATTTTGATTTGCATAGCTTTTCGACAGACCACATATGAGAAAACAATTTAAGGCACAGCTTTGAATGATCCGTGAAAATTGGGCAATGGAAAACAATTAATTTCCAATGGGATGAAAAGTTTAATGACGTAAGGAAATAAAATTAAAAACAGATCGTGTTGATAACGTGTTATAAACTAGAAGAAAATAATAGAAAATATAGAGAAAAGTTGGAGATAAAACTCGTGAATTGTATATCAATATGAGAACCAGAATGACCTATTTATAGGTACGAGACTAGGGTTTCAGGGGTACAATAGTTATTCACTAAATACAATAATTATTTACAACACTTTCTTTTTCTTTTTTTCCCGTTGCCTTTTTTTCTTTTTTTTTTTCCTTATTTGCTTTCTCGTCTCCATCAACTCTTCCATCTTCCTTTTTTTTTCCTTTTTTTTCCACAATTCATCAACTCTTTCTTTTGTTTTCTTCATAAAAAAAACCATACCAGCTTATTATATCATCAAATTTCATCACGACCTCATTAATAACTTACTACTCCTCTGTCACACTTACTTCTTGTAATGACCCGCTATACTTTGACATGATATTATCTGCTTTGGGCCTAGCCTGCACGGTTTTGCTTTTGGGTTCTCACCCAAAAGGCCTCATGTCAGTTGGAGTGAGTCTCTTAACTTATAAATTGGTCTTACTTTCTTCACCCAAACGATGTGGGATTAATGTTGTCACAATCACCCCACCTACGGGGGCCCAACGTCCTCGTTGGCCACACTTCTAGTTGGGCTCGGCTCTGACACCATCTGTAACGACCCGCTCCACTTTGACATGATATTGTCCTCTATAGGCCTAGCCTGCATGGTTTTGCTTTTGGGTTCTCACCCAAAAGGCCTCATGTCAGTTAGAGTGAGTCTCTTAAATTATAAATTGGTCTCACTTTCTTCACCCAAACGATGTGAGATTGAGGCTGTCACAATCTGTAACACCCCAAATTTTGAAATGCTAGGAGTGTTAGTTTGACTTTTCTTGCTAACTTATAATTTAATTTAATATGGAAAACGACAACATTCAATAGGAGTTTTAAAGGTGCGGGAGGCAAAATATAGTGCATCAATCCATGACAGTTGTCACAAAATAATTGGAGTTTAACAAATATTTCTCCATGCAAGATAATAGGTTTCCAAAAGATTAGTCTTTCATAATGCATATTTAATTGTAGCCACCGTTCGTCATTTCACTGTTGGCTCCGAAACCTGAACTTTGTTAATTTGAAAGGAATGAGTATTTCATACGAAATACTCAGTAGACTTAAGTGCATATCAATTAATTTATATAATAAATGGTACACATAGACATGCAAATTCTTGTAGGGTAAAATCCTAAATTCTTTCGCAAACAAGCACCGCATAATAATTGCAAGTCCACGTTCTTAATAGATCTCTCCATTCTTATTCTTATTCTTATATGAGAACAAGCTAAGCATAGCAAAGACAAATTTTCAATTCTTAATGAAACAGATTATGTGCTTACCAAAATATCTTATGCATATAACATGCAACTCTTATTATCACATATCCACATATACCATTCACAACCCAAATCAATCAATATGGCGCAATCTTAAAAAGAGTTTTTGAATAAAGAGTCTACCTCTAAATTTTCTGGAGTTGAGCTATGAATCTTGAAATTAGCTTTCTAAGGGTCCGACCGCTCCGTCTAGTCAATAAAGAAAATTAATTAAAGTTAGGAGTTGAAAATTAAAGTTTAATAATTAAATTAAAACTTTAGGGACTAAAGTGAAACAATTAAAAGTGTAGGATGTGAGTGAAAATGTGTTTCAAATGATTTTGAGGGTCTAAATAGGAATCAAATGATTTTGAGGATTTAAATAGGAAAGAACTAGGATTAGGGGTGAAAAGGATTCAAATCATAAGTTTGGAGACCAAAAAGCCTAAATATAAAATCTGTAGGGACCGAAAAGATAAACTCTAAAAGTCAGGGGATTAAAACATTTCAAAGTGGAACTTTAAAAACGTTTTAAAAGAAAACATAACTTAGAGGACTAATTAGAAGGTTCCTAAACTAGAAGGATCAACTTACTCTACTTAAAATACCCAAGGACCCTTAAATAAATATGATAACTATTTAAAATTGCAAAAGAACCCCCATCCCAACGTTTCTGCAAATGCTTTAGCTATACATATATATGTATGTATACAAACTTTCAAGGGGTAAAATAATGGCCAAAAATCGTGATTTTATGTCAAAAGAGGGGGAAAATGTTACCCTCAACAAGCTCTACTTATCTATGCAAATATTTAGACGAATGGTCAAAGTTTTATGTGGAAGCCCGTTTTGAAAAACTCATTTTCCGGCGAGTTTATTCACTAACATCGACCACGAATAGGTTCTAAGGCATCTAGGAGTAGTGTGCTTTGAGTTTTGGGGTCGATTGGGGTTTGTTTTGGTGGTTTCAAAAATGGGGTCGAGATGGGTGCCGGATTTTTCAGGCGGGTTGTGGCTGGTTTAGAGGCTGCCGGCGGTGGTAGGTTGTTGATGGCAGGAGGAGAAGATTATGGGTGTTGTGTTCTTCTTGTCTGCTTTTTGAAAATTTTTGGGGCTTGACAGTATGCATGTATGTATTGAATGTATGTGAAAAATATGAATTTTGTGCTATGAACAAGAGATATAGGTGTATCATTGTGTGTGTAATGTATGGTGTGGTGTATGTATAAAATGCTCAAGCTTGTAGGTGAAAAAGAAATTGTGAAAATGGTGAAAACTTGTAGAAATTTTTCAAGACAATGGAAAAGAGAGGAAGATAAGGGACGTTGCAGCTAGGAGGAAGAAGGAGATGCACTTGGGCTGCTGAAAGTGTGGGTTGGAGAAGGAGAATGGGTAGTGGTACCATTTATGTATTTTAATTTTGGTATAGGGTTACACTCTTGAAGGGGGTTGAATGGAGCTTTGCCAAATGAAGTAAATATTTTAAATATTTGGGCTTTCAATTTGGGTTACAAGATTTAGGCCATTTCTTGAGCAAAATATTTGCATCCATATAAGAGTTTGGATTGAAATGAAAAGTCATAAGTCTTGAGTTTCAATTTATTAAATTAATTTAAATTGTTATTTTTATTATGAAATAATCGGTTTAGTTTCAAAATTATCTCTTTAAAATACCTTTAAATTTTAAAACAAAATTATAGTTATGACTAGACGAGCTTGACCACCAAGTTTGACTATTCAAAATTTATTTTAGACACGTCATAGTGACACGTATATTAAAATTAAAATTTTTTTTAAATGGAAAAATTTTCTGGTCGATACTTGTAACAGCCTCAATCCCACATCGTTTGGGTGAAGAAAATGAGACCAATTTATAAGTTAAGAGACTCACTCCAACTGACATGAGGCCTTTTTGGTGAGAACCCAAGAGCAAAACTGTACAGGCTAGGCCCAAAGCGAACAATATCATGTCAAAGTGGAGCGGGTCATTACAATTCTTATCCACCCCAAGCTAGAAAAGCAATCATCAATCCACTAGTCCATTGGTAAGGTAAAGATATATATTATTTTTGGCTCAAGACTAGTATTAAGGGGTGTAAAGAAAGAAAAAGGCCATAAAACTCAAAGGGGTTATGCAAAGGATAATTAATTGATAAGATATGCTTTTTGGCTAAAGTAGTTAATCAAGAAAGAGTGCCTTATTTATATTTATGTAATGCATGTAATCGTGCAGCCTCAAAAAGAAATAAAGCAAGTTCTAGAGAAATGAACTCATAGAAAAATATCACACAAGAACAAAGATAGTGAGACTGATAAAGATGTGTCAGTCTAAAGCTAAAAAATCTCACCAGGTAAAATTAGTCAACCTAATCCAATCGCAACCAATTCCAAACAAAGTTAATAAATACAAGATGCGAGATCACTTATTCAATCGTGTTATGAATCTCTTTGGCCTAAAAGCACAAACTCTTTTTTTTAACTCTCTTTTTTTCCCTAGCATTGTTTAAGATTCTAATTCCAGCTAACCTACTAGTCTTTTAATTTCAGAGATTAATAAGTTGTCGCCTTATTTCCAACCAAGATTTAAAAAAAATAAATACAAAAAAACAAAAAACGAAACTAAACAACGAAAGCAGTAAAAACACACAAAGCAAGTAATTAAAATCAAACAAAACATGTAATGACTCACAAAATACGTAACTCCTTCCCCCCACGCTTAAACTCTACATTGTCCCCAATGTAAAATTAAACAAAACAAAAAGAAGGGAGGGAAACAAGAAAAATGCAGAAAATAAATTTTTTTTCTTTTTTTCTTTCTTTTTTTTAAGGAAAAAAAACTGTAAATGCAAAGAATGCCAATCACCCAACTTTCTCACTAAAGACTCACACCATTATTCAAAAATAAAAATAAAAGGTAAATGCACAATTAGAAATCTAAACAAATTAATGAAAACAAAATACTCAAAAATAGAAATACTCCCTTTTGGATTGCTTCCCAAGCAGCGCCTTTATTTAGCGTCGTTAACTCAACCTAGCCTTTGAATGGCTAATTGATATAGGTCCTCTTTAATAGCATGTTGCTATCTTTGAACCCTTCATAGCTCGTTCAACCTGAGCAAAGTCCGTTCAATCTCGAGGCAAAACAACAATAGATTTTGATTAGAAGAACATGTATTGGTCATTCAAAATAAATAAAATAACAAAACTAACAACAAAAAGTAAAATTAGTTTACACAAAAATACTCAAATTAATTACACCATTTCCCGGCAACGGCGCCAAAACTTGGTCACATGTCGTATGCGCCAAAATAATAAATACCTTACTCCACTAAATTTAAAAGAACTTGTAGAAGCATAGAGTAAGGGTCGAACCCACAAAGCACTTAGATTTATTCAACGTTCTCTGTCGGTCTGATCCTTGCTCTCTACTTCTACAAATTTTTTAAAATTTAGTGGAATAAGGTATTTATTATTTTGGCGCATTCGACACGCGACCAAACATCATCAAAAACCATATAAGTTGGCTTGGCTGCAACAAGGTAGTGAATTGACAGTATATCACTGATTTCTCTTGCAATTCTCCATTGGAAATAAGTATAAAGACAGTGTGTGGTGTGATGTCGTCCCTAGAGATGCATGCCATATTCTCCTCAAACGATTGTCGCAATTTAATCGTCATGTTGTTTATGATGGCAGTCACAACACTTATTCTTTTCTTTTTGATGGTGTGAAAATTGTTTTGCAACCAAGTCCTATTTCTTCTTCCAACAGTCCTGCATGCGATTCTTCTTTGTTGGTGACTAAAGGACAATTCTTCCTTAAAGAAGCTAGCTATGTATTTCTTCTTATGGGTGTGGATATTGTAGACCCATATCCATTTCTACCGACTGTTCTACCACTTCTTGAGGAATTTAGTGATGTATTTCCAGCTAGTTTATCGTATCTCAGAGAAATTCAACACCAGATTGATCTTATTCCAAGTGCAGTGCTTCCTAACCGACCACATTACCGAATGAGTCCCACTAAACATGTTGAATTATGTTGCCAAGTTGAAGAGCTATTACAAAACAGTTACTTGGAGATTGTGTGTGGATCGTCAGGCCATCAATAAATCACAGTGAGATATCAATTCCCTATTCCTTACTCAGATGATTTATTGGATCAATTGGGGGTGCTTCTTGTTTCAGTAAATTGGACTTGAAGAGTGGTTACCATCAAATTAGAATTCGACCAGGAGATGAATGGAAAACCACATTTAAAACACGAGAAGGATTGTTTGAACAGATGGTCATGCGTTTTGGCCTTTCTCATGCTCCAAGTGCGTTTATGCGCACCATGAACCAGACCTTGCATCCAGTTAATGGCATATACGTCGTCATATACTTTGATGATATTCTTGTTTATAGTTGAAGGGTTGAGGAGCATCTGGACAATTTGTGTTGTGTACTTCTTCTTTTGTGTACAGCCCACTTGTACGCAATACCAAAGAAATGTATTTTTCTATCATCTTGTATTCTCTTTTTGGGCTATTGTATCTCTAGTGCAGGCATTTCCGTGGATGAGTCTAAGGTGGCAGCAATTTGACAATGGCTGACTCCTAACTCGATCACTAGTGTGCGGAGCTTCCATGGTTTAGCTTCGTTTGATCATAGATCCATTCCGCACTTCAATTCCATCATGGCACTGCTTACAGATTGTCTGAGATCGGAAGAGCGTCGTGTAGATAGACCCCGGAAGCCGAACATGCTTTCCATCTTATTAAGGAATGTTTATCTAATGCTTATGTTCTTGCTTTGCTAGATTTGTCTCAACCATTTGAATTGCATTGTGATACCTCAAAAGTTGGGATTAGGGCTGTTTTGAGTTCAGAAAGACACCCAATTGCTTATTTTAGTGAAAAACTTACTGGTCCTCACACTTGTTATAGCACTTACAATGTTGAATTCTGTGCAGTAGTTCAGGTGGTGCATCATTGGCAACACTATTTATTTAAAAAAGAATTCATACTTTTTACTGATCAGGAGGCACTTAAACACTTGACAAGTCAGGACTCCCTCTCTTCTCATCATGCATTGTGGGCTACCTTTCTTTAACAATTTACCTTTGTCATCAAACATAAGTGGGGCTCAACGAATAAAGTGGCTGATGCTTTGAGCCATCGGTATTCTTTATTGTCAGAGATGTGTCTCTAAGTTGTGGGGTTTGATTCTTTCCAGGAACTTTATACTACAGACTCTTATTTCATATATTGGATGCAGTTAAGGCTGGCATACGTACAGATTTTAATGGTTTTTTATTTTGTGGTGTACAATTATGTATTCCAGAGCCCAGTCTACGCTCAATGAGGATGTCACTGACTCGACAAATCTATGGGAATGATACGGTTTAGATCTACCAACAGATCGACTTTGTTGACAAAAAGCATGGTTACGATGCAGGTCCAACAGATGGAGTTGTGGGAGATGACCAGCCAGCGACCTAGGAGACAAAGTTCTACGTCAAGATTCGAGGGCAAATCCTCTCCCTGGGAGAATCATGAAGGAATTCCAGAAGGTCCATTATATGTTTCTTTTATTCTAAGTCAGCTAATTAGTACAGTGCTAGGGTTTTGTTTTCTTATTTAATTCATTGTTTACATCATAGGAAGTGGTGGTGGATTTGATTATGAAATTATAACATTAAAATGTTTCTCAATTATTCCAATTATTCGGTATTCTAATGAATCAACGAATAGTTGCAGGTCATTATAATTCGGGTATTATCATTTGGGTCGTGATCGTACTATTGATTTGGTTTCTCGATGTTTCTTTAGGCCTACTTTGCGGCGAGATTTGGTTTCTAAAGGGACTGCTACTAATGCTAGTTTATATCGCCCTTTACCATCTCCCATGCCAACCGTGGATACATATTAGCCTGGATTTTGTTCTTGGCCTTCCATGTACACAACGGGGTAATGATTCAATTTTTGTGGTGGTCGACCATTTTTCTAAAATGGTTCATTTTATTCCTAGTAAACGGACAATAGACGCTCTTCATGTTGGACAATTATTCTTTCGTGAAATTGTTCATTTACATGGCCTTCCAATATCCATTGTTTCTGAGTGAGACACACGGTTCCTTAGCCACTTTTGGCACAGTCTTTGGAAACTAGCTAATACATCTTTAAATTTTAGTAGTGCTTATCACCCGTAAACTGATGGCCAAACAGAGGTTGTTAATCATTCCCTTGGTAATCTCCCTTGTTGTTTGGTTGGTGATCATCTTAAGAACTGGGATCAAAAGCTTTGTCAAGCTAAGTTTGCACACAACTTGGCAGCGAACTGCTCTACTGGGTATTCTCCTTTTCATGCAGTTTATGGGCTTTTGCCTTGAACATCTGTGGACTTAATTGCTATTCCAGACCAGCATTGCCTACATGGTTCAGCCATTGATTTCATTAATAACATTCAGTCCATCCATGCCTGTATAGTTGCTAATTTAGAGGAGTCCACTCATCTTAATAAATCTGCTGCTGATTCTCATAGGCGCCATGTCAAATTTCAGGTGGGTGACTTTGTTTGGATAGTTTTGACAATGGATTGGTACCCTAAACACGAATATAATGAATTGTCCTCTCGTAAGATTGGACCCATGGAAATCATTGAGAAGATCAATCCCAACGCCTACGTCTTCACTTACCTGCCCACATCCGTACCTTCGATGTATTTAATGTTAAGCATCTTGTTCCCTATCATGGTGATTTCTCAAGTAATGATGGCTCTGATTTGAGGGTGAATCTTCTCCACCCGGGGAGGATGATGGCGTGAGAGGGCTAGCACTAACAAATTTGGAAGCTCGTGACAAGAGTAAGATAGAGAAAAGGCATGAGCTTGGGAAGAATTAAAGATTTGCTAGGATTTATTTTATCTTTTTTTTTTTCCTTTCATTACCACCGTTGTGCAATACATGGTGAAGCCAAATAGGGGGCAGAATTAAAAGTACATGGGCTAGGAAAATCCTTGGCTCTACGAGCAAGAGTATGAGCTGCATTGTTGGCATGGCGGCTAATATGTGTGACCCTATAGTTGACAGCATCTTTTAATAATTCCTTGTAGTCGTCAATGACCCTTAGTTATTTTATTTTGATAATTTAAGTTTATCTTCTCACAAGTTGGTAATCATTGTGTTCTATTTAAACGTCTTTATGCAGTTGTTAGGTTTTTGTGTTTTGACATTGAATTACATTGTGACTTGAGAGTTTTTCTCGTCTTCTATCAATACAAGTCGGGTATTCCAAGCATCGACGGTTTGTATTACTCCATTCATTTATCGCCTACATTAAATACACACTCATCCTACTTTCAATGTTTGTGACTTGATGCCTGGAGAGTTCTTTCCCGCCTTGAGAGTATGATGCAGTGCATATTTCTGAATCTGGAAGTGTTCAATGTTTCAGTCATAACTTTCTCTAGAAAAAACTATAATTTATGCAAGGCTACAGACGTTGCAAATCTAATTCAATTACCTTTCATTTTATGTAATTCATTATCATATTCAAAGTATTTTAGGATATACGAAGGTTCAAAGTAGACGACAAGAAGCTGAGAAGACACATTAGAAAACAAGAGTTTCCAACTTTTAGTTTTCTGTGATTGTTTATCTATGCATGAACTTAAAAGCCTTTATAGTCTATAAATAGTTAAGAATTATGTGAGGAAATGTAGACTTGAATATTTGATCATTTGATAATTGAATTTTAGAATAGAAGGTTTCTATTTCTCTTTTGTTCCCAACCTTGTGAAGTTGATATTTAGCATTGCAATCATTACCTTTCCTTTCATAATTTTCAACCCTCATGAGAAAGTGAGCAGGGATTGTGTTTACTGGTCTTCAAATGGATGGAAAAACTCGATTTACATTTTGCAAATAGCAATACAATCCACCATGCTTTCATTACTATACTTTTCAGCCGTTGTTTTTTAAATCTCCATTATCAAGTCAAACATACTTCATGTTTCTATTTATTTATTCTTATATATTCTCTCTTCACTCTTTTTTTTTTTTGGGACATGATTTATTCTTATTCTCCTAGATGTTTCGATTTATACAGGTTGGAGCCCAAATTTCAGTTCTTGGTTTAAAATTTTGGATGTGGACATTGTGATTTATATAGGTTGGCTAAGTCGTATTTATAGGGGATATTATTCCGAACTTTTTTTTTTTACATTATTAGCAAAAATATGTGTATATATATATATATACTTACTAAATTACAGAAGAGCTGAGAAAAATGCATTTTCTTTCCATTCATGCTTATGTCTGTTTAAACAATTATGCACTTTTATTTTTGTTTCCATACGTTTCATTTGCTAAGAATTTTGATCACCGCTTGTGTTGTGAAATTTGTAGGTTGAGTTCGACAGCACAAGAGAATCTAGAGTTGATAGACCCCGTTGCGAGAGATGATGGTTTCGGCATCATTGGGATATGATTAATATTGAAAATAATATATATATATATATATATATATTCAGGTGATCAAACCAAGTGATTTCTCATTCAATTTATTCTTTAATTAATATTTCTATTTTAAATATTAGGCCCTTCCCCTTCCTCTATATCTCAAGAGTCAAGGTCTCGGATCTAGGCCACAAAATTGAGAATGAAAAAATTAAGATGGAAGCATAAAACTTCTTTGGTTTTTCTTGGTTTTTTTCCATGTCCACTCCTTATTTGTAACATTTTTTTTCTTTTCTTTTTCTTTTCCCAGACTTATATGTACATCGCTTTGCATGAAAACCTAATATTGAATACAAGTAATAATTCCATATATATAAAATGGTTGGAACTTGTAAAGCTAGATTTCATATTCTTTTGATGTGAATTTTTCTTTTCTTTTGTTGGCATGTAGCCATTCTGGATAAGTTTGATTTCACCCAAAAAAAAAAGGGAATAGATAGAATATGTAAAAGTAAAATGACAAATAAAAGATTCTCCCTCATTTGTGACGATAGAGAGGGGTTATTTATTTATTTATTTTCTGGGGTTGATCTATGTAAAAGGACGCTGTACTAGAACTTTTTGGGTGGATGATAATAAGCCAAGATGAGATGTCAAGAAGAGAAAATTTGTTATGATTTCGTAGAGATTGCAAGCATTTATAGTGAGATTATAAGGGAAGGAAAAAGGTAGGAGGTTGAATTTCTACATAAATAAAGTTGAGGACGTGGATCCACAGAGATTTGATCGTTTCAATAATGTGACAACTTTGTTGGTATTTGTTTGGTATTTGTTTGGTATTCTACCATGCAAATTCAAATTCAATATTGGTGGCCTTGAAGATTTCGTCATCAAGGCAAAACAATCACATGAGAACTAAAATAAAAGACACGTGTTAACAGCACATCTTCAGTTTAATTTTTTATATATGGTTGTGATGGATGAGAAGATTTATTATCGTTATTGAGTTTGTGCTAAAATAACATTGACTTGATGCACCAATTAATTCAAATAAGATTTTAAGATTCAACATTGGGTGGTTTACTAGATAACTAATACATTGCGTCACTTTATTTTTATAATAATATATATGCCGTTGGTATTATCAAAATAGTCTAGAGAGAGAATAATCTTTCATATATGATCAACTAAACTCAACTGATACAGCTTGATTAACAGAATATATACAAGTAATCTGCTAACTAACTCTTCAAATACAGCGAACAAGCTTATGAACTAAATATGGAGTAAACTGAACATAAAGAAGATTACAGGGACTAACAAAATAAAAATACAAAATATCTACTACTATTTACAACAATTGAAGAACGTGTTTTTGACTAATCAAATGTAAATGGGCTCTAAAGATTCAGCCTCCAATCAAGAATAGGGTTGCTACAAGCTGTACAAGGAAGCAAGAATACTTCCATATTCGTCCTTTTAAAGGCCATATTCAGTTTTAGAAATATCCCTCCATGTGAAAGAAAAAGTTGAGTGGTTAAAATTCTGAATAAAGAAAGTTTTAGAAGACTTTGATGGGTATCAATAAAAGCAGCACAAGGAAAAAAGAAGCCAATCATTCTTTCTCAATTTTCTTTGTTAACCAAAATTATAAAAGGAAGTAATGTAGAGATTATCATGAAAGATTTTTAAAAACTTGATGTGCATCAACAAAAGCATCAAGAGGAAAAAAGAATTATTGCTGACTAGATGTTGTGCCAATGTCAACTATCAAAAAGAAGCGTATAAGAAAATGGGCATTGGCCTAGAAAACCAAAAGAGGTATTTGCATCTCGAGATTAAACTTGAAAAAGCCTAAATACTAAGGCAAGTGACAATTGAAAAGTTCATTCCCCTTGTAATTTAAAAAAAAAAGAACAAGAAAAAAGAACAATTCCCAATAAGTACATGTCTACCATTGCTTTGTACCTATTTATCCAGTTTTCTCACTTTATTTCTTCCTAGTTTCCTCTTCAATTTCAACTTCTGATATGCTCTATCCATAAACAACTAAAAAAGTTCCATGTTCACTGCACAATGTCATTTTTATTTTTTTCTACATTGACGTGGAAATTAATTTTATTCTATCTGCTAAGTCTTTGTGTAACGACCCGAACTCTAAGCACTCGAGACACTACTAAATCTATTCTCTCATTTTAAAGTGTGGAAAACTTAAAACATCTATATAAATAAGCGCGGAAAATTTTTCTTTAAATGACATAATAAAATTTCATCAATAATCTCAAATATGATCATGATCAATAACTAACAAATACTTAAATCATTGTCAAAATATTAAACTTTGAAATAACATCAGTGTTTCTAACAAATAAAAGAAACGTTAACAAATAAACATTTAGTCATTTTTCTTTTCTTTCAATTGCCATCCCTGGTCGAGTTACTACCAGCTCCAGGACCTGAAATATTTTGAAATGAAGGATGAGTGTTTCGAAGAAACACTCAGTAGATTCCCGCGCACTATCTTTGAAATACGCAATACATATTAGGCAATTAACACATGTACACATGCAAATTATGTCTGTAGGCTTGTCTTAATACAAACCAATTATCTATGTATGTGGGCCCGTCAGAATGACGAGCTAAATCTGTGGGCTCCCGATTAAAGTAAGCTAATTATGCACATACTTTCCATATTTCCATAATTCACATACAGTACATGCATAATCACATAATATAGCATTGCATCATATTTTTCATAAAAGTGCACACATAACTTTGAATAGGAAATCTACCTCTCTAGGCGTTTCTTTTCTGAGTTTGAGCTATAAGGGCACTAGTGCGTCAAATTTCGCGTCTCGTCTATCAAATAAATAAATTTTAAGTTAGAAATTTGAACATATTTAAACTAAATAAAATTATGAAGTTAAATTGTGAACTTTGAAATTTCTGAGTAAAATAATTAAACTTTGAAAGCTTTGGATCGAAACATAATTTTTCAAACGATTGGGATTAATAAGGAGTTTTTTTACAAAACTCAAGGGACTAAAATCGCTTGATTGAAAGATTTGGGATAGTTTCAACAACAGCTAAAACATGGGGACTGAAATAGGACTCTGTAAATGCTTGAGACTAAAATGACTTAAAATGAAAGTTTTGGACTAGTTTGACTGATGGAAGAAACGTAAGGCTGAAATCATACATGTTAAGACAAGAGGGACCGAAATGAATGCAAGGCAAAAATCTAAGGGCTGATATGCTTTAAACAGGAACTTCTGGGCTAACTTAAACAATCATAAGTCATGGGGATCAAAACGAGAGCATAACCAACATCGGGACTGAAAGCAATTCAGATTTAATTGAAAGGACTCAACACCCCAAATTACAAATCAGATTTGCCCCAAATTGGGGATTGAAACAGAGAGTCAGGTGTGAGAGGCTGAGGGGTTCGATGGGTGTTGGTCGACGGTGGCGTCGGTTCATATGGCAGAGAGGGAGTCGCGGTTGGGTTCTTGAAGTGGCTCGGGTTCGAGGCTTCGAGCGACATGAGGGGTCGTGGTCAAAGGAGTAGGGTTCATTGCCCGGTTCATCTGGCTGAGAGGGAAGTTCGAGAGGGGTTTGACCGAGGTTCAAAGGTTTGAGGGAGCAGAGGGTTCAACGGAGGGTGAAGGTTTGGTAGATGCTTAAATTTGGGTTCTGGTTTTGGGTTCCTGTTTGGGATGACGGTTGTGGTGGTGCGTGGTGGCTGTTTTCCTTGGATTGGACGGGACGGGTTGGAGGAGCAATGGCAGCAGTAGCTGCTTGGACGAAGGGGCAATGTCTGACGCCGGGTATGATTCGAAGAGGTTCGTGAAGAAGGGCGGCCGTGGCTGCCTGTGTGCATGTGTATACAATATACGTGTATGTATGTACCTGAAAAGAGACTTTGAATTTTTGGCGTTTAATGTTTCTGCTGCTGTGAATTGTAAGTGGGTGTAAAATTGTATGCTGGAAATTCTGTAGTGTATGCGTGAGTATAGGAGGAAGTTACTGGATGTTTTCTTGCTGAATTTTGTGTTGAACGTTTGAATGCATTGCAGAGTGAATTTGTTGTGTGGCTGGGGAATTCTGGTCGTGCGTGGGTTTGTACGTATAAACCATAGGAGATGAATCCATACGTGAGGGTAGATTTGTGAGAGATTGGGAGGAATCCTACCATAGGATATGAATCCATACGTGAGGGGTGAGGGGAGATTTGTGAGAGATTGGGAGGAATCTGATAGGATTTTCTTGTTGCAGCAGGGCACTAACTTGGGGGATTAGGGAGTCATCTCAATGTGATTGAAGTTAGGTTGGAATCCATTACCCAAAGTCTAATGGAAAACAAGGTGGTTTCAAAGTCTGGCAAAATATCTGGGAAGATGGGGGAGGATCTCTGAGAACGTGTGTCAAAACGAATGGACTTAGTCCAAGGAGACTTAGTCCAAGTCTCGTTTGGCAAAGTTTAACTCAAAATGGGCCTGAAAATTGGGTCTGAGAGTTGGGCCTTGAGAGTTGAAAGATAGTTTGGCTTAAAATGAGTTTAAAACAAAATAGACTTAATATAGGCTTAACTTAAATGGGCTGAGAATTAGAATAATTAAGAATTGGGCTTGGATGGAAAATTACAATTCGGGCCGAATACCAAGAAATTTTCCTTAAATAATGGACTTGATCATTAATTGGATGAGAATCCAAAATTTAGAGAATATAATCCAACTTGTGTTTTTCTTTAAAAAAAATAGACGAGAGATGCAAACGCTTCAAAATCTTTTATTGTGATCAATTATTAAATAATAAATTAGGGTGGTAGTGACACGCTTGAATTTCTTTAAAATATTTAAATGGAGAATTTTCGTTTATAAAAATCCGGTCGCTACACTTTGTTTCCTACACGTATTAACAGCTAACCCGGTGGGGTGACAGAGAGAGAGAGAGAGAGAGAGAGAGAGAGATGGTGAAGACTTCTTATGTTGACAGTAATCAGATAAGGAAAGGTGCGTGGAGCAAAGAGGATAAAAACTTGAGAGACTGTAGTCTGAAATGTAACCAAGGAAAGGAAAGGAAAGTTAGGATAAGGAAAAGTGTCACAAAGAAGTTGACAACGATAGATTGAAGCAGAGAACTTAGGTGATTTAAATGAATAGATTTTACGTAACTGAAGAATTAAAGGGAAACTTACTTGGTGATGGTGGCCACACGTGCCACTGGTGATGAGTTAAAAGCACCAAACGGGGTGGCGGATTGCTGTCACTTTTTCTATCGAATTGATGCACTTAAATTTTCCCAGGTAATTTGTTGAAGACTTGCTTGAATTTTAGGGGGGAAATTGAAGATTCGTGGGTCACTTTGAACAAAAAATGTATAGGATTATAGATCGGTAAATTTCTCGGTGGTTTACTATTGGAAATTTGCTTGATTCTTTTAGCAAAATTGAAGACAATAGCTTTAAAGAAGGTTGTAATAATTCTTTAAGTGAAATTGAAAATGGTAGCTTTAAAGAAGAATATATTTAACCGAAACTGAAGATGGGTTGCTTTAAAGAAGAATGTAGTTGGGATGGGTGAGGCTACAAGTAGGTTTTGGTTAAGGCTTTTTGATTTTTTTCCTTGAAAAATGACTGTCTTGCCCTTTACCTATTTTTCTATGATTTTCATGGGTTTTCTTTGTTTTCATGGCTCTGATACCACTTCGCGATTGTCCTCTGAAACTCAAAGGCGGAATTAAGAGAAATAACCTTTTTAAACTACTCATTACGAGCCAAAAATTGTCTATAAGCATGGTAATGATATTTTTTGTCATTATATGCCCTAATTATATAATTTACTTCTACAGTAAGCTGAGTAACTCTTTGCCTTACTATTATTTTAGCAATATAATCATGTAGTTGAGTTCTCTAAAGTCTCTTGATGAGTTGGATGGTTTCCTCAATCTTTTGATCTAGTTGTTGAAGATCTATTCTATAGTATGGGTTAAATAGAGTGGAGTCACAATGAGTCTGCTCGAGAAGTCTTCCTAGATTAGGTTGGTTAATTAAAACCTATTGTCTAGCCGGATTGTCACCAACTAATTCATTAAGCAAGTCTTGAAGACTATATGTATTATTATTAAGTAAATTTTCTGTCATAGTTGCTCAATCAAACTTCTTCAGTTAATTGCTCAGTAGATCTGAGATATAAATTTGTAGTTTGATAGTTGTTACTATCAATCATTGAAAGTAAACTGAAATTTACTTTGTTTAAATTCATAACATGTAGCATGATTAATAAGTATTGAAATACTTAAATGATTTTCTTTAACAATTTTATGAAGTAGAAATCGAAGGTGCTAAACTACACAGATGCACATTAAACAACTGGAATTTGGGAAATTATAAATTTTATACCTTCTTCTTGTTGTGTGGGATGTCTCTTTTCTTGGGTCTACTGCGCTTCCTGTTGATGCTCCCTTAGATATATCCGCTGGTTGTGCCTCACAACTGTGTCCTGTTGTCTATTGACAATCAGTTCCTTCACACGACCTCTTGTCATTTCGGAACAAGGCCGAGACGATGGACAAAGTGTTGATCCGTAAACATGAGTGGGATAATGATCTTTAAAACCAGAGTTTAGGCACAATGTGTCCTGTTGTCTATTGACAATCAGTTCCTTCACACGACCTCTTGTCATTTCGGAACAAGGCCGAGACGATGGACAAAGTGTTGATCCGTAAACATGAGTGGGATAATGATCTTTAAAACCAGAGTTTAGGCACAATGTGTCCTGTTGTCTATTGACAATCAGTTCCTTCACACGACCTCTTGTCATTTCGGAACAAGGCCGAGACGATGGACAAAGTGTTGATCCGTAAACATGAGTGGGATAATGATCTTTAAAACCAGAGTTTAGGCACAATGTGTCCTGTTGTCTATTGACAATCAGTTCCTTCACACGACCTCTTGTCATTTCGGAACAAGGCCGAGACGATGGACAAAGTGTTGATCCGTAAACATGAGTGGGATAATGATCTTTAAAACCAGAGTTTAGGCACAATGTGTCCTGTTGTCTATTGACAATCAGTTCCTTCACACGACCTCTTGTCATTTCGGAACAAGGCCGAGACGATGGACAAAGTGTTGATCCGTAAACATGAGTGGGATAATGATCTTTAAAACCAGAGTTTAGGCACAATGTGTCCTGTTGTCTATTGACAATCAGTTCCTTCACACGACCTCTTGTCATTTCGGAACAAGGCCGAGACGATGGACAAAGTGTTGATCCATAAACATGAGTGAGATAATGATCTTTAAAACTAGAGTTTACAGGAAATAGACTTTTATTTATAAAGAAGGAATAAAGATTATAACTTCCTTATCCGTTAATTTACATCATAGTTGGGCTGTAGCTCTTGATTTCTACAGGAAAGCTTCAAGTTTTCATTGTTTTGGAAAGCATAATAAATCTCTTAGGGAAATCTAGAGATAGATGGATTTCGAATTGCCTTCTTTGTCTGAGTAGTGCTCCTTTTATAGATAGAAGGGGCATCTACTTTACATAATGGAGAGGTCCCTACATTATACTATTTCCACAACTTTCATAATAGAGGGGTCCTAGCTTCATTATTTTGTCCAGCAATGGGAGTGTCAGCACCATAGTTTTTTGCCAAGTGTTGGTGCTTGTGACATCATTGCTTATGTCATTCAGAGTCAGATTCATTATCAGGTTGTCCTGATGCAGACTCCTCAACCTCTCCTTTTCCTTTATTGCAGTGTCCATATGCATGATCTGTACCAAGCACATTTTTGATGGAACTGCACATCTATCATTTCTCTAAATCTGGTCTGTTCCATTCATCAAGATAGAATGGCTTTTCAAAGAGTGCAACCTTTTTTGCATCTTTTTCATCCAGATGGTTCTTACTTGAAGATGTCATTAAGATAAACTTTGATAAGTGGTTTACCTTAATTTTGGAGTTCGCATTAATCCCTCCGACTTTGTGTAAGAAGGACCTGAATGACTTTGATCTTCATACCTGTAGAACTTCTCCTGAGATCTAGGTTGGTTCTTTGACAATGGGTGTTGCCAAGATTATATCTTGCGATGCTACCCGATCTTCAATGAAGTGATAACCTTTGAAAATATTATCTTCATTCCAGAAAGGGATAGTGCTGGTTATTGACAAAAAGACTATTTTTTCCTTGGTCTTAAGAACTTTAGTCTTCCATTTGAGGACTGATTTTACCAGTGGTGAACTTAATGCCGAAATTTAGATCGGCATCTTGACTGAGATAAATGAATTTAATCAATCCATAATTAAATGATTCAGCAACAAGTTCTGGTGCTGCTCCTTGGAAAAATATGAATTTTCCATATTCTTCACAAGTTCCTGCAAAATGATACTTTGTTGTAGCATCTCCTATTGCTCTGGCTTCTACCTCGAGGCTAATGAAGTTAGAGAATGGTTATTTGATCATTGAACTTTATTTTTCAATGATTTCTTCCTTCTCAGCCTTTGATGTGATTCAACCATGCCTTGAATCTTTGGTGATCTGATCATTTGTGTTCCAGTTGCTCCTCTACATCTGAATCCAGTTGGGAATAATGGGAATAGTAATGGATCGGTAATGTGTTAGACTGGTTTTGAGCTTGTCTTGTGGCCTTTTTCTGTCCAGTACTGGTTGTATTCTTTTTGGGTCTCTTCAAATGTTTTGAAAGACTTGTGCTTGAATGGAAGTCCTTTAACTTTAGGTTCCACTATTTTCCATTCTTTGTAGTATATGTGATATGGGCCGTCAAAGATTACATAAATCTTTTTATAACTTGTAGATGGATCAAAAGATACTAATGGGTTAGTTGTTTGGACAGATGATAAGTCCAATGTATCCGTTTGACTGGACTTGACTTTAGGCTATTTTGGCCTATACTCTTGTTCCTGAGTCTTTTGCTGTTGGGCTTTTGGCTCATTTTGAAGGATAATACCCTTCTTATTATCAAGCTTTTGTGGACTTTCCACAGCTTATATCTCCTTGCTATTTGTTGGACTCGAGATATTTTGTTGCTCAGTATTTTCGTCTGTTGATGTTACTGCAGAATTTTTAGTTGATTTTGAGGATTTTGATTCTTCCCTTCTTGAAATTAAGAGAGCTCTTTGTTGCTTGTAAAAGTCAAGCTTTGTAGTTAGGAATGATAATTCCATTGTTTTTTCTTGGATTTGAAATTCTAAGTCCTGGTTTTTATTATCTAGTTCTTCCATTGGCATAAGTTTTATCTGTAAACAATAACAGATAATTCTCTTGTTAAAGAATTTGCTAAGTAATTGTGTTCCCCTTTAATGGTTTCAATATCAAAAGTGTAATGACTAAACCACATTTGCCGTCTAACAAGACGTCCTTGTTTATAGTCTGCAAAAATTAGTCTTCATAAAAGATTTGCAAGTAGAACTATCAGTTCTAACAAGAACTGTATTGCTAATCACATAAACACGAAATTTCTTAATAGCATTTTTTACTGCTAAGATTTCCTTTTTATTTATGTGGTAATTCTTTTGTGCTCCTTGAAAGGTTCCTGAAGCATAAGAGCATAAATGTTCTTCTTCTTTATGTGCCGGTTTGGCTTTAAGGACTGCACCCCAAAATTCTCCTGAAGCATCTGTTTCAATGATGAAGGGATGGTAGAATTATTAAACTCTTTTTTAATTTCTGGACATATATCGTGTCAGTATGCGTCCACTTCCAAGGCACATTTTTCTTCAATTTCTTTTGAAGTCGTGCTTTTTTCTGCTAACTTGCTAATGAAATCTTGAGCATGAGTTAGACATCCAAGAAATCTTTGCAATTGTTTGACATCTTGAATTTCATCAGGAAATTTAGCGATGTGTTTAAGTAGAGAGGTTAAGTTGTTTATATCCATAAGCAACATTTAGCCCTAGATACTTAATCTTTGTTTTGTATAGTTCTGCTTTCTTTTTAGAAAGGACTATTGCAGCTTGTTTTGCAGTTTGCAATACCAGCAACGCATGCTTTTCATGTTCATTTTCATTATCTGAAAATACTAGAATATCATATATGTAAACACAGCAATATTCTTGTAATTCTCTGAAAATGTTATCCATATGCCTTTGAAAGATTCCAGGGGCTTCTTTTAAGCCAAATGGAACAACTTTCCATTGATAGTATCCTTAGGGATAGCTAAAGGTGGTAATTGGTCTAGATTCTTCATCAAGTATTACTTGCCAGAATCCAGATTTACAATCAAAAGAAGAAAATCCATGTTTTCCCCTTATGAGTGCTAAAAGACTTGCCATATTTGGAATAGTATATGCGTCATCTTTGGTAGCAGCATTGACTGCTCTATAGTCGACAACCATCCTAGGCTTTCCTCTTCTCTTTTCTACTTTTTCTTACTATGAAGGCTGGTGAAGAAAAGCTAAATTTGGAAGATTTAATTACTCCCATTTTCAATAATTCTTTAATTTGTTCTGCAAATTCCTGCCTATCCTAAGGAGAATAGCTCATTGCAAATGATCTTAACTTTCTTTTGAAGTCTTCTTTGAGTTCAATTTTTGCTGTCATTTCTCCTTTGTTCTTGATTGGGTCAAGTGGATTTTCTGAACAGTATTCTTCAAGGGCTTTTAAGATTTGTTCTCTTAGAGAAATTATCTTAAATCCTTGTTCTTCTTCTTGAGTAATATTGACCATTCTGTTTGGTACAATATTTTGTCCTTTAATAACCGGAGGTTTCTCTTTTCCTCTGATTCTATGTATTTCAAGGAATTTATTCTGGAGATGATTGAACCTTGCAACATAGTGCTGTTTTTTATCCAGATTTGTTTTCCTTGTATACCAAAGCTGATCTCATCTATATCATGCATAAATCTTTTATACAGTAGATCGAAATTGTTACCAAGAATATGATCTATTCTTGTTTCGCTTTGGTAAATAGATGGAATCCTAAAATAATAAGACTAATGGGTTAAGTCCTTCATTTCTATATCCACATTTTTAACAACTTTGTTAACTCTTATAGATGACTGGTCTGCAATTTTAACACTAATTGTTCTATCTGGATTTACCCAATGTTCTCTAGGTATAATCCATTTTGATGCTATACACATGCTAGCTCTTGTATCAACAAAAGTGTTAATAGTGTATTTGTGATAGCCATCAAAATTCAATTTACAAGTCATATAGATTGAATTAGGATTAGTTATATTACCATACGTTCTGTTACCTGGTTTGAAACTATTCATCTTCTGATTGTGATGATGTTTCTTCCATGGATATTTCAGTAACGTAGTACAGATTTTCTTGGTCGCTGGGATCTTCAACTGGATAGAATCCCTGCTGATCAAATTCTTCAAAGAGATTAACTCTTTGATAATTTTCTCTTCTTGTTGGGCACTCATTTGCATAGTGTCCCTGTTCACTGCAAATCCAGCATCTGCAATTTTTCTTTTTTCTGGGGCAATTTCTTACTTTTTCGTTTAAAGGTTTTTTAGCTTTCTTCCTCCCCCCTTTCTTTTTGAAATATTCGCCTTTAGAAAAATATTTCCTTTTGTAGAGTCTTTTATATTTTTTAAAGACATACCTCTTTTTCTTCCTAGACTGTTTTCTAGGTTTTCTAGTTGGAAGGTAGCATCCATATGCTCCTGCAAGGTCTTTCATAAATGGATCACAACTAAAGCCTGTCTTTCGTCTTTTGTGAGCCATTTGTTTCATTTGTCTATAGACATATACGCCTCTACAGATTTATTTCATGTAATCCTTGGTTACCGTAATATCTAAGCCTGTAGAACCTTTGGCAGAAAGATAAAGTTTATTTCTTGCTTGAAGTCTAAAAGCTTCGTTAAATCTTGTGATTATTTCAGAATTATGTGGAGGTGGTAATTTTGCCAAAAACTTCTCAACACAGTCTGGGAAATCATCAAGGTTACCAAGTAAGAATAACTATTTTTGGTATTCACGTTGGTATTGATCAAAGAAACCTAAATCACAGATTTGGATTCTTTCAAGTTGCAATTTTACATTTTCTACCTTTTCAGTGGTCAATGTGGACTTATAAGTTGTATAAGTCTGTCCTGTAAACATCTAAAAAATTTTTTCAGCAATACTAGTAATAAATCCAGTAAGGTTGGGTTGATTATCATTTTCTATTGAAGCTTCAAGCCAAAGTGCATTGACTTGCTCATTAGATAGGGTTTCTAAAAAATTCCTAACATTGCCTCTAGTAGTTGCTTTGATATAGTTCCAGGCTGAGACTTTTTCTTTTGTCAGCTGGGGATTACCAATCATAGACATTACTATATTGTTGAACCATTCTTTGATTGCTTTACTTGCATCAGTAACACAATCAAGGTCTAGAATTTGTGAAGTATGTCCTATAGGTTTAGGAATAAAACTTAAAGGAATACTTTCACCTGATTTTGTTACCTGAGTACCTCTAGGTGGTCTAGGGATATTATCACTGATAACTCTTTTTCCTTCCATCTCGTTTGAATAAGATTGTTCTTCATGTGATTCAACTTTAATATGTGAATCTCTCATGACAACTCCTCTAGTCCTTCTGACAGTCAGTCTTTCTGGAATTGTTACTTCAATTTCTTCTTGTTTTGATTCTTCTGAGGTTGTTTCTTCAAGCTCATCAGTTTCAGCTTTTGGTTCTTTCTGTTCAATAGAAAGAATTTGTTCTTCTTGTTTTTCAAGAAGAGTTGGTTGTTTACAATAAGATGTAATTATTTCTAACTCTTCATCTTCGAAAGATAAAAGAATATTAAGTGTACTGAGGTCATTACCATTTTGGTAATCTTCTTCAATTTTCCTTTTGAGAAATTTCATTTAGGATATTTAAATATACATATAAGCATTCCCAACATTGAAGCTCCTGCTTCAAATTGTCCGAAATGTCTCATTTCTCATGGGAGTGTGACATTTGTAGTAGTTTGAGGTTGTGGGACTGTTTATCTTCCTGCAACTTCCTGTTTATAGTAGGAGTAATAACTGCTACTATCTTTTCCATAGCAGTGTAAGATCTAGTGTAATAGACCTTATATCTTGCCTAATGGAACTAAGCTCTCCTTTAAGATGAGTAACTTGCTCATTAAGTCTTCTGACTTCATCATGGATGTTACTAATATTTATGTTCTTTATCATGAGTTTATTTTAAGTATTTACTTATTTCATCAATTTTTTGGTGGAGTTCTTCCAAACTTATAGCAAGATGGGACTCATTTTCATTAATTTTTTCTTTTTGTTTATCCTCCTCCCTCTTTAAAGGAGTTGCGCTTGACTCTCATTTGAGTAGTCTGTCTTGAGTTTTGATTAAGGGTTTTGGCCCTAAATCAATTCTCCAATTATTGTCAGGCTAAGTTAGAATGTCAAACTTAGTTTCTTTTACCTCAAGATAATCTATGATCTATGGTTCATAGGTTATTTTTCTGTCTACTTGAATTACAGCATTGTTATGACTATTGTGGATAGCATGGCTAACAAGGTAGCTAATAGAGAAAGGTATGTTGTTACGTTTGATAAGATCCCTTCTACAATAATCACGAACAAATGATAATATGCCATCAAAATCTGTGTCATGAAGTGATACGGAAATTTTTAAGTGTATGGTAAACTAAAGTTTACGACAAGCTAAATTTCCTTAAATCATACCCAAATATCATTCTTTAGGATTTTGAATACGATTATCAACTATAGCTATTTTGATATGTTGATCTAAATGGGCTGATAGTGTGCTTTTAAGCTGGACTTTAACAGCTCCAATGGTTACCTAATATAGATTTTTCTTATCATAAATATCAATTTTTTGTTTTATTTGTTTAATGTCTCCTTTGGCAAGTAAACAAATACTTGTCTTGCTGTATGCATGTTGGACATATAAAACAAATTCTTTATAAGATATACCATAATAAACATTTCTTTGTCTTTTGAATGCTTTTGAAAGAAAATTTCTTTTGAAAGCTTCTCCAGGTTTTAGTGAAAAATCTTTTTAAAGGATTTTTTGTAAGCTTTTTTCAAAGACTACTACATCTCCTAAAAAATTTCCTTTTGATTCTTTAATTTCCTCAAACTCTTCTTGAGGTGTTTGGATTTCCATGACGCCTTAAAACATAATGCATAATGAAATCATGTATGTATTTTTCTCTCTGTTGTTCTAAGTTTAGACAACATTGAAAAATGTCATTAGGTGCTCTTGAGGCATTTCCTGCAAAGATACCTTGTTGATATCTATTTTGATACCAAGCAATTCTTTCATTATGCCATTCTATATGGTCAGTAATGACAATATAGTATGCACAAAGGTATATGGAAGGTGTATTTTCCATAAGTTGTAAAATTTCTTCAAAATTTTTTTCCATACTTACAAAAAATTTCATTCGTCATTTTTCTTAATTTCCTAAAGCAATGCATGAAACAAAACATACAAGTATCATTTCCCAAACAAGATAGGAGAGGAAAAATAGGCAGTGGCTAGGTAGTAGGTGATGTTGGTATTGATGTCCAAGGTCCAATTAGTTGGTCCGGGTTTAATCGGACTGAATTAATTACATTTAAAACCTATTTTTATCGTTACCTTTTATTTTGTTTTAGGATAAGAATATTGATATTATAATTAAGTTCTTATGAAGAACATTATTTCTGACTCATGTTTGGACATGAATAGTGTTCCATTGAGATTGATAATAATAGTTATTCTTGATTATTGAATCTCCTAGAGAAATAAGATTGATAATATCTGCGTTCTAAATTCTAAAAGGTCTATTATCAGAATAGAAAACAAAAGAGGTATAAAGGATAATCAATATTATATCCAGTTTTGACATTAAAGATAAATAAGTTCTGATCCATATTGATGTATTTGGATAAAAATCTACAAATGTCAAGTATAGCTTTTCTTACTTTGTCAAATTCAGTGATGGCTATATTAGATATGGTTTCATGTACTTGATCAAGTTTATGCATGAAAGTTTTGAATTGTTCAAAAGGTTCAAGAAAGTATCAAAAAGCAATTTGGGAAAATATTCTAACATTTAGATATGATCGAAGTAAAGAATATTTATGGGTATAATTGATTATCTAAAGAAAATAAGATTCTCTTGCAGTGAATTCCTATAAATACACTGTTATAATGTATTCCTGTTATAGTGTATTTGAAGGGAAGTTGTACATATTAGATATGTTACAATTTGATATGCCAAACAGTTCTTCCAAACTTGTTCTGGGATATGCAATAGAGATTGCATGTTACACGCTGTAGCGTATCCTATCTAAGTCGATTGACGAAACTCAAAATTATTTTAGGTAATAATGTATGAAATATTTTTTCGTGGATTATCCAACATGAGTTGTTGGATGCGATTATACTCCACATTTGACCTATATATTGTAAATTGGTTTACAACCAAAAGGTTAACATGGATTGTAATGCTCATGTTAAAAAGATAAGATTGGTAGTGAAGGTAAAAATCAAAGACAAAAATTGACTTTGATAAAACCTTCTATATGTAATCATGTCTGTGTTAAATTTGAATTCTTGATGCTAATATAGTATATTTTGAGATTTGACAAATGGACGTCAAAATTGTATTCCTTTATGGAAATCTTAGTAAAGATATATATATATATATATATATGATATAATCTAAACATTTTGAATCCATAAAGTCAAATTAAATATTAATCAAACTTTAGATAAGCTGAGACTTACATTTTGGTAAGATAATCAAAGTGTTTGATTCTCTTAAAAATGAAGAGGAATAGTGTATATAAGAAGTTAGTGGAAGTTAGACCGTGTTCATAATATTGTATAGAGATACATATTATTGTAACACCATACCCCATATATAAAAAGAAAAGCTAAAGTTTTCTTCATTTGAGATTTGAGAAAGGTAGCATACATATTTGGGATGTAGATCTATAGAGATAGATCTAGAAGTATGCTTGACCTATCCAAATTCATGTACATAGATAAAACCTTAAGAATATTTTGCATAAAAGAGTCCATGTGAGGACTCTGTCCCGTAGAGATGGGAACACTTTCTCAAAAGAAGTGTTATAGAACACAGGTTGGAAAAGATTGCATGGATAGAATTCATTATGTTATTATAACATAATCTATCTAGTATACAATGCTATGTACTTTACCGAATGTTTCCATGTTTTGAAGTTCAAAAGCAGATTCCAGGTGAATTCTGTCGGAAAACGTTTTATAACGGTCATGAACATTTTTAAATGCTTGAGAAGCACTTGAAGAAATGTTTTTAAATTATGGAGAAATATGAACTAAGAGTTCATGGGTTTTTTTATGTTAGTTCTCAATCTGAAAAGACTAAAGAAATATCCCAATCCGATAAGTATTTACTCATAATAGTAGTGTGATCAACTGGAAAGAGTTCTAGATAGATACAACTACTTATTCAAATATTAAGCCTTATACATAGCTACTTTGGAAGTAGTAAATGAAGCGGTTTAGATCGTAAATTTCATAATTGAACTTGAATTTGTTCCTAACATTGTTGATCCAATAGAGATTGTGATCACAATGGAGCCATCGCACAAGCGAAAGAAATTTGGGTCTCATCAATGATCTAAGTATGTTTTGAGCCAGTATATCTCTTGGAAAGAGATTATACAAAGTGATAGAGAGATTGAACGAATCCATCTAAACATACAAGAGATCTTATGGCAAAGTTGTCATAGCATTATGGTTATGATAAATCTATATGTATTAGATACAATAGATGTTAGATCTATTTGTATGGGATTTTGGTGTTGCAGTCTTTGTTGGACATTGATGTGCGTAAATACCTATTAATTGTTGTATTCAAGTGGCTTATCTATTATTCAGATAAAAGTTATCTTATAAAATAATAGAGTCCGTAGAATAAGATTATAGAAACTTATTAATCACAAAGAGTTGTGATTGCGAGATGTAAGTTATATACTTATTCCTAAAATATCCCTAGTCAATGTAGTAACGAGATACAGATATTATTATTGCAGATAGACTAGCATGTGTCGCATTTTTTTTATGAAGAAAGTAACTGATCTCACGAGTTAGGATGTTGGGACATCTGAATGGACACATGGATGTATTGTTAGTTGAACTTACATTGAATGACCCGCTTAGAGTACCACATGGTAAATTATCCAAGTGTCAGTGGTTGATCTCTAATGGACAGTTGTAGAATTGGTCCTTTGACTTGAGGGTACCATAGAATCTTATATAATAATTGTTATACTTAGTCGGACATTTGATGAGATGCTAGCCACGAGTTTTCAGGAAGATGCCGTACAGGTATAATGAAAGTTGCATGAAGGTTGTGAGTATACAAGATGAGGATTTATCACTACTGGATAATGGGAGATTATAACCTGCTTTTTGCCTACTGTAGTTGATATAAATTCCTCAGTCAGGGTGAAGTTATGGGTTGAAAAAGTTTCATCATAACTTGTTTTGATCAACAAAGAATTAAGGTAAATAATATAATTGGTTGTTATGAGATTGACACGTTTCCATATCTCTTAACCGATTGAGTTATATTGATGAAGGGATTATATTTCCACGGTAACCGTACATATAAAGGCTTGTCGTACCACATGCATTTCCCATCACATAGGTTGCGTTGACACATAGCTAGATGTCAATCTTGGACGGCGATGTGAACTGATCGATCTAGGTAAATCGATGATAAATTAAAATAGAGATTTTGATTTGTCTTATTCTAATTAGATTAGAATAATAGTATCACAACGTTTGCCATCGTGAGTGGGAGCCTAATGGGTCACACACAAAGGTAAGAGTTGGTGATTTGGAAGACCTTGTCCAAGTGGGAGATTGTTAGAATTGATGCCCAAGGTCCAATTAGTTGGACTGGGTTTAATCGGGCCGAATTAATTAATGACATTAATTAATTAGACTGCTTAGTTGTAGGCTCATCTAAGCCCAAATATGATTAGAGTTTTACATCCTACAACTATAAATAGGCATCTTTTGTTTAGGGTTTAAGAGAGATACGATGGGGAAAATTCGTATGACAAATTTTATATGATATGATTGTGGATATTCTGTCGACTTCTTGCTAGCACATGAAGTTGACATAACCCTAAACATACTCCCATAAATCTGTTTCGAATTGTTCGATGTTGTGGAGTTCTACATCCATTCTTCCCGTGTGGATTACCGTTAGAGGTTGGACAATTGGACAGCTGTGGTGACAAGCATTGCTCTAATGGTCAATCAGGGTTTGCAATCCACGACGTTTATCTAAGAGGTATTTTTCTATCATAAATTCTTCTGAAGTGCAAGGTCGATTCTAGGTATAGGGATTGAATGTTTATTTAATTTCCACTGTACATATATTGTTCAATTCGTAACAGGTGAGACATTGGTTGTCACTCTACCTCCCATTAGAGCATCTCTAATGCTATGTTGTATCGACTTGGTCCATTTGAGGAAAGAGAGTGAAAAAAAAAAACATGTTGGTTCCCATAATTTTATCTATATATATTTTTTAATCACTTATTTTTCATTTATACCAATTTTTCCTCGATTGTCCTTCCAAGTTTCCTATACAAGGACCACAAATCCGCCTTCACTTCCACCCTTTCAGTGGTGGAGCCAGAAGTTATTAAAGGCGTGGGCCGGAAGGGTGATTCGTATAGTACACACGGCTAAACCCTTTATATATAAATTTTTTCACAAAGCAAATAAATTTTTTCCCCAGTTTGAGGGGGCCAAGTACAACTTCTCTACTATTGTTTATCATTATTTTTGAATTTATCTCCATATCTTATTTTTTCAATTTCTCGCTTTTTCCCCTACTCCCCTATCTATTCCAATTTAATTAAAATAATCATCTTTTCTTTTTATCTTTCTTCCACATCACCTCAACACTACACCTTCCCATTGGAGATGAAGATCATTTTAGTTTCGGTATGGGGGGATAAAAGGGAGACCAAATTTGCAATCCTAATCTAGCACCAGATGTTACGGAGCAAGACAGACAGGTGGCGTGCATTGAAGTTATATAAATTTCTTGGTTTATAAGGTGAGTTTTGCAATATATATATATATATAGGTATTATTAATTTGAATTTGGCTATAAAATTATTTTTTCAATAAAATTTTCAACTGAAAACAACTTATCAGTTGAACCAATGACCCATTAACCTAATAAATTGGTCGGGCCAATGTCTCGGTGATGTCTAAAACCTATGCTCTTAATCTCTTTTTGGACTTTTACATTTTACTTTTTCAGAAACTTTTTAATTACTCTTAATCTTTCTCTAGACATGAATGTAATGGCATGGGTGATTAATAGGTTGAGTGATCGATGATTATTTTAAGTTAGGGATGAATATTAGTAAGTAAAAGAATGAGATTAATTTGGCAACTTTTGAATACAGGAAAATGGAAAAAGTGCGAGAATTTCTTATGAAAGCATTGAATGTTAATCAGAATGTTTGTGATATGTCACAGGAACTATTGAGGAGATTTGGGAAACTTTTCAACCGAGCTTGACGTTCTAAAGCTCAGTGAGTGGAATTACTTCTATTTTAAAAAGAAAATTATTTATGCGTTTTTTCTAGCTTGATTTTTTCAAATCCTTAAAAGATATATGTTTTTTTATGAAATTCTAAGAAAGCCACATAGTTTCTCATGAAATGCTAAAATGTTTTCAAATGTTAAATATTTAAGTGTGAATTTGAAATGTACATCTTTAAATGAAAATGTGAATAATATTTGAAATGAGCACCAAAATCATTTAATTTGTACCCTAGAATAGTATCTCACACTTTCGACCACAGGGAAGCACAGGTCCCATGTCTAGGGTGAGGCACAGTGTCCTGTGTTTTGAGGTGTAGTATTAGTAATTCTCTAAAATGATCTCCTCCCAGCCGAGGCACTTATGGCTTGATTTATAATGACTAAGATGATTTGGATCAAACGAGTGGTCCAGCTTGATGAGATTGATGATGAGATGATTTAGGGTATGTCTTAATGTGATTTTGGTGCATTGCTGAGATTGACGATGGGATGATAAGTTTTTCTCTCTCTGTGTGTGTGATTGTGTGAAAAGGGTAGTCATAGTGAGAAATTTTGAAATAGATAAGTATAGAATCATGCCCCATTTCCCAAGTTCCTCTTTTATTTATAGTTCTTATTGTTTAAGAAATAAATGAGACGTCTATCATTATTATATTAATAAAACTATAGTATTGCAGGTTGCCCAGTTCGAGAACAAGTCCAAGTGTTATCCGATTGACCGATGCTAAAGGAATATCACTAAACGTCAACTTCCCATCATCGGTACATTATCATCAAGGCTTGAATTCTAGAAGTGGATTAAATTCTTTTCATACGTTTTGAATGATTAATTGATTACCGACTCTCTTTTGTATTTATACGTATTTCACTACGTAACACATTTACAAGATCTCTATAGTGTACGAAAATCCTTGTATGTGTGTGTGAATGCTGTAAAACAATAGGCATGTGAATACAAACCTACACTAATGATTCTTTTAGAGCTTTTCTAGAATTGCCAGGAGCTGGCAAGGGCATCTTTTGATAAGATGCGACCTGATAAATTACTCCTTTGACAAGCTGCGATGCTCTCTTGCGGCCAGTGACACACGTGTTTCAACTTCCTTCCTAAACTACCCACCATATCTGCGATATCATACGTTTGATCATCATTTGGCTTTCAATAGCTTAGGCTCATCATTTGGCTTTCAATAGCTTAGGCAACCCTGCATAGAAACACTTCTATGAGTAGTAGCACCATAGTCCAACCACTAAGTGTTTGTAGGTAATGAAACTAAATTAACCTTAGACCAAGGTAAGAATTGTACATTTATTTGCAAGCCAAGCATGATATTTGGTACAATCCTTCTTTATATGTACAGACTATTTGCAAAAGAAGTAACTTTCTTTATCTTGATGTTGTTTCTTTTGCAGTGGACCTTTAGTAGTAGCTTTATCATCTTCTGCCCTTTTCTTGCCTTTACCCTTACACGTGCTAGCTAAATGAGCCATTTCAGTCTCATCTTGCTTCCACCTTTCTTCCTCTTGCACACAATGTGAAATGAGCTCATTAAGAGTCCATTTCTCCTTCTAGCGGTTATACTGACCTTAAATTGATTGAATTATGGAGGAAGTGAAATCAATACCAAATGTACGAGTAAGTCATCAGACAGCTCGAGTTTTAGTGCCTTAAGTTTTGAAGCAAGAGAAGACATCTCTATAATGTACTGCCTTGTGTTTCCTTTGCCCTTATACTTCATTGAAATCAAGCTTTGCAAAAGGTACTTGTTTCAACATTACCATTTTCACAAAACGCTTTTCAATTTCAGTAAGGAAATCCTTGGCATCAGTCATCTCTTTAGATATTTCACCTGTAAAAGCTTCCAGAATGCCGCGCTTAATGATCATGAGACTCATGCAATTTGAGCGATCCCACTTCTCAAAGTTCTTTCCTGTCATTAGGTGAATTTACATCCGTCAGAGGAGCAGGTTCCTCAATCCTAAGTGCAAGGTCTCAATCCATGTAGCCAAGAACAATCAATATGTTCTCTTTCAAATCCTTGAAGTTTGTACAATTTAGCATTGGGATTGAACTTAAGTTAGTAGATATTGTAGTAGTAGACATGTTAGCTGTAAAGAGAACAAAAATAACCAAATGAACTTTCATTCTCACATGAATATTCATAATTTATAGAATCAATAAAATTCAAATAATGTGATCAATCCGATCGTAGATGTCAGGTACATCATTAATATCAAGTCTTGGGACGATAATACTAACTGCGTAGTGATATTCTTGTTGCGGTGATCAAACATTGACAATAAGTCCTGTCAAATAATCCCCCATTTGAATTGACTTATTATCCACATGGAAACCAAATAATTGTCACACATTTACCGCCACAGATGTGCATGAAATTTGGCCAAACATTAGCCTTCCTTTGGGTCAACTAATACCTACATGAATAGACAAACACAAACATCTAATATGATCTTCAATAAACTAATCTACACAAGAGATGTCACTTGTGTTAACTAGCATATTTACAAATATTAGATAGTCATTTAGTTGAATTAAATTGATTCATTAATCAATTCCTAACTTAATAGGAATTTAAGCCAACTCAATTCATAAATCTATAGGAATTTAAGCCAAAGGGCTAAATTTGATTCTATTGCAGAAATAACTCCAATTGCACCGATGAATTCAATTCAAATAGCATAAACAACAATATTAACCAATGCTAATTAACATTAATTACCAATGTTCATATAACTCAAATATAAAATTGAATTAATGTGAACCAATCCCAAGATCCTTTAGGTGCAAATAAACTGAAGCTATTGCCGACTGAAAAGTTTCCTATTATTATTATTAATTTGTTTTAATTACAGCAAAATCATGAATGGAGCCGGCAACCACCAAAATTGATTTCCAAAATCAAATTATGCATGTACCAAAAAATAAAAATTAAGGCAAACCAAAAAACGGCATTCACCAAAATCAATGCATGCTTGGACTGAAACGAAGCGGAATCCAAGTGAACAAGAATCCATCCCACTGAATCCATCACGGTTTAATAATATATTGGAATATTAAAACCATAAAATTAATCCAAAGATTGTCAACATTCATAAGTTCGCTATGAATCAAACATGGGTCGGCTTTGATACCACTTGTTGAATTAACTACCAAAGCGATATCATGTAAAACCATAGTTAATTCTGAAACCCTAGACATGATTTCTAAATCCCATGTTGAATCAATAAGAATATAAATAGAGATTGCGAAAGCGTACCTGAATAAATTAGTTTTCTTGATCTGACTGGTTATTTGGAATTTTCTCTGTTGATGGGGAGGCAAAGAAAACAGAAAACCCTAAGTTATCATGACCAATATAGAGGCATAACTTTATAGTATTTCCATCCCCTTCAACAATTTAGAAATACAAAATTGGTCTCTACACATTAATTCCATGACACTTTAATATCTAGTAGCCATAAAACTTTATAGATCACTTTTAATTGGCTATACTTTAGGGTTTTAATGACACTTTAATATCTAGTAGTCATAAAACGTTACCTTTAATTGACTATACTTTAGGATAGAACCGCACATTAATATTACACGTGTGGCCCCACATGTTGAATTTTATCCAACATTTATCACATCAAGTACAATATTTTGACTCGTTTTCCCAGTCATTAATTCCACAAGAGTCTTTTTACGTTAATAATGCACCAAAGTACAACAAACTAAAGAAATGTAGCGTTCATGCATGCAAAAAGTGCATGCCTTTAATGCTATGGTGCGTAGTTGGCCACCGATACATCAAGTTGAAATGATATTGCTAGAGTTTTTCCGCTCTTTTGTAAATTGTAACCTAGGTAGCGTATACAACCCATGTAGTGTATACAATGCAAATCTATATAAACAAAGTGATGAACAACATTACATTCCTTGATAAAATCACTTTTAATGATTTATACTAGAAAATGCAGCATCATATCTAATTACAAGTACACTAGTTGATTTAACACAATGTTTAGAAACAAGATACACAACCTGATATTTACAAATACGCTAAGAAAATTGATAAGAGAATAATTTAAAGATGACATCCTACCAAGTCAGCAACTAAATCAACACAAACAACCTGTTTAGTTCGTAAAGAAGCTAATATAAATATGACTTCCTACAAGATCAACACGACAACCTAATACTACCAAGGTTAAAAAAACCAAGATTCACGACCTGATATATTTACAAATCAGGTGCAGTAAAGTTATTTAACATAATAAGAAGCCCACCTCTATTCTACTCCAAATTGCCTTTCCCCCACATCCAATGGTCCAGAGTTCTATGCATTCTTCCTCTCTGTTAGTTGCCATTGCTCACATACAAAGATGAAAACTTAATTTTTTCCCAAGGCCAGTCTTCCAGCATGTCTTTGGATTCAATAATCTCTCTTTTGGCCTTACAGCATTCAAGATCTTGGATACTTATATAAAAATTTATCTATATTTGAATGAGTAAACAAGAAAAAGAATCTGTGGTTATTGTTCATCATTATTCTCTGAAAATCTTCAGAATGACAGTTCAAATTACAAAAAAAAAAAAAAAAAAAAAAAAAAAAAAAAACGCTTAACAGACCAAACAAGGAATAAGAATAAGAATTTACTATGAGAATAAGAATTTAGCAGTCAAATAAGAATTTACTATGAGAAACAAGGAATATTTGAATCAAAACGCTTAACAGACCAAACCTAACCATGCTAATTACGTGGATTTAAGAAGTATTAGTGAAGACCCAATATGAACTCTAGTGAACATTGAGACTGTACCACCAAAAAAATCATTACCAATGTACCAAATCTTCAGCAATATCCTAAATTATATTCAATCAAAACAACATGCACAAATCAAAATATTTTGTATTGTACCTTGGTTACTGCACATATATATAAGTGTGCGTGCACGGGCGCGTCAAGATGATTCCATTATTAAAGTAAGTTAAGGTGATAGAGTTTTGTCTATATATGCCAACCGTAGATAAAGAATGGAGTGTCTTTGTTGAGTTGGTTCAATTTACAGGGAATAAAGCTCCGTACTGTCACACCTCTCTATCTAAGAGCAAAATATAGTTCATCTCAAGAAATTTAATTTCACTGCTTCCCATGAATTCTACTCCAAACGAAATATATGCCCATGGAAATTTCGAAATGAAATTTAATATATTTGTACCTAAAAATGATTTCTTTTAGAAGAATCTAGAAAACTAAACTAGATATTAGCTGAGAAGAATGAACCATTTCATTACTAGCCATGTGTAAAGACTGAAAGCAGGGTAAATTTTAGTAAAAACGTAATGAAACAAGAATGCATAAATAGAGAAAAATGGGTCAGAAGATAACCAAAACTTGGAAAGGAAATATCCTTTCTTTTCAGCAATCATTATTTCAATCTCTGCAATTTGGGGATTATCCAAGTCTCTAACACACACATCACTAACCATGGCTGTACATCACAAACCTACCGCAATAGATTCGCCACCGCCTCTGTCGCGTGTTCCCTTATCCCGATGGCCTGAGTTTTCAAGAATTATTTATACCGGGGCTTCTTCAATAGCAGCTCAATGGGCCTCAGCATTTCAGACCAGAGAGGGTTTTGGCAGTCATTTGATTTGAGTCTCGATATAGAGGAGCATCTAAAATTAAGGTTGAGGATCGGGCTGTGCGTTGTCGAAGAGAGAGAGAGAGAGAGATGCGGGAGTGGTTTCCAAGATGCTGGCCATTGTTGTTTTCATTGGCGCAACGGCGTAGGAAGGTCTTTGACGTTGGCCGACGGATCTGCAAAGAGTAAGTGGGAGAGAGAGCTGGGGGGGTACACGGTAAAACTGATGAGAGAGGGGCTATGGCACATCTGATTTTGATTTTGGGACCATTTCTAAAATGGCCAAATTTAAAAGAGCAATTTCAAATATGGTCAATTTATAAAACTTGTGTAAAAATGTCTATTTTTAAATAAAATTACATTATTACTTTTAAACAATAATTTTTTTATAACTATATAGTTAAACCGTAGATCTCGACAGTTAATCTGTATATCTTGACATTTAATCGCGATAATTCTCGACAGTTATCTGTATATCTATATAGTTGAACTATAAATCTTGACAGTTACATACTATAAATCTAGACAGTTACGTTTCTCGACAGTTGAGACTCATACGTCGTCGTCGCGTGAGGCGAACGAATTCCAGTCGACCGGTGCTATTTGCTTCGTCTCGTCATTCTGAGCAACTTTTCCTTTTGCACCGACATCGAATTCCTGCTCGATCGCTACAGATTTGACAATGAACGTGTGATGCAAGTCTTGATTTGGGGTTTCTTCAATTATGAAATTCTGCGTTCGCGGGCTATTTAGGCATTATTCAGCAGGTGTCAAGGAATATTTTGATAGGTTCAATTACTTAGATTAGTGTCCGGATGAACAGATCAAAGAATTAAGGCTTTTAGAATTAGTATGAAAATTTTTGTTTAGGGACAATTTTGTCTAAAAATAAGAAAATGAACATTTTTGCATAAGTTTAAAAAATAGACATTTTTGAACTTGACATATTAAAAGTGACCATTTTTTTAAATTTCCTCTTTAATTTTTTTAGTGTGACCACTTCTATTTTGGGGAAATTTTGTGCTTTTTTGGCTTCAAGCGGATCCCATTTTGCTAACTTGGATGGCCATATGGGAGATTTGGGCTCCCTTAGGAGGCCTTTGGTTTTCATAGAAAAATCAGTGGAACTCAACCATTCAGTAAACTTGTTGGTCTTTCTTATTTGTGGAGCTTGTTTGATAGTCATTTTCCTTTCCCATATTGGTTTATGCTCTATTTGACATTAACAAACATAATATCACTGTTTATGGCACCATTTTGGGCACGTGACCCTCTGACCCAAGAAAAATTATTTTGGCTTCCAATGAACGAAATTTACTTCTCCCAAGAGAAATCACGGCATCATTTTAGCTTTGAACGAGAATTACTTCTCCCAAGAAAATGAATATATTAGGTGATCTTTTATCTGTTGGATACAAAACCCCCCAACTCATTTAACCTACAATTTCTCAATAATAGTCAATTTATTAAAAAAAGCTCCTCTAAGTAACATATAAGCGGTGACTATACTCGAAATTTATAGTATTTCATCCTATACTACTGTGCTTTTTGGGATTTGTTAAGATTCATTGACAAATATTGTAACGCCCAGAGTTCTAAATACCCAGAACGTTAGTTATCCTTTCTAACAATTTTTCAAATAATCTGATCGCTTGAAATTAACGGTAAAGTGCGAAAATTCTTACTTTGATAAATAATAAAATTTGTTCTACATAAAAACCCTACTCTACTAACATAAAGTTTAGATAATAAAAAAAATCTTAAATAAAACTGAATTTAATAAATGACTGTTCAATATCTACCACCATATGCGCCTCCGGCTCCAAAATCTGAAAATTTATCAATTTATGAAAGGGGCGAGTATTTTATATAAATACTCAGTAGGTTCCGCGCATATAATAGTTAACTTAAATAACAATAACACACATAAACATGTAATTAAATTCTCAAATACAGGATCTCAAATCTCGGATAAAATCGTACATTCAAAATGCACGTTCTCATGCATTTAATACGTAAGTTCTCATGCTTAAGTAAAATATTCTCATTCTCTATGTAAAAGTAATCTCATACTCAACGCATAATTCTCATAATTACGGTTAAATGCACATAATTACCACAGAAGTTAACTAGAAATGCGCAATTTTAAATAAATAACTTTTATAAAGAAGGAACCTACCTCGAATAAGCTTTTCGAGTTTGAATAAAAGTCTTGAAGTCGTTCAATTACACTCGCGCCTCGTCTAGTCCAAAAAAAATAAATTATCTTAGAATTGTAAAAATAGTTCTTTATGGAAAAGAAATATAAAATGTAGGGACTAAATTCAAATTTTGAAATAGTTTAGTACTCAGACTAAAAAGGTAAATGGTAAACTTCAGGGCTGAATGGTGAAATTGGAAGTTGGAATCCTAATATAACTAAGTTTAAAACATGAGGGACTGATTCATAACTTTTTAAAACCCAGGGACTTGAGGTGCAAAATCATTAAATTAAAATGGCATTTCCTTTCGTTTTCTCCCTATTCGACAGAAATGGGAGACCGAGGAAACAGAGGGAGTCAAGGCGAGAGAGAGAGAGCGTATGAGAGGTGATGGATTTTTTGGGTGGTAGTGGGTTCGAGGATGAGGTTTGTTGTGGCGTTGTGGGTTCGAATGTTCATGGTTGAGGCTGAGAGGTCACGGCTGGGTGGAGTTTTGAGGCGCGGTTCAAGCTTGGCGCAGGTGGGTCGCGGGTTCGAGCTATTTCGGCTGGAGTTTTGGGAATTTTCGGTGGGTGAGTTATGGGTGATCTTGAAGTTTTTGGGTGTGGAGCATTTGAGGCTAAAAGGAGCGGCGGTGGTGGTGGCGGGTTCGATTCGACAGTGGTGGCCAATGGCGGGGCTGCGGTATGGGATGTGTTTTGCCGGCATTCGGACACCGGTGGTAGTCCAATGGAGCAGAGCCACTTACCGGTTGAATGGAACAAGCAGTGAGTGTGATGAAGTCTTTTGTGGTAGATGTAAATGGTGAATAAGACATCCATTTATACTGTTGATTGTGTAATTGAGAAAGGAAATGGAAGTAACTGGAGTCTATTTGTCCCTTTATTTAAGGAATGAATAGAGAATTTGGGGACGTGATTTAGGCTGATAATGGATTTCTTACTGAAAATGGTGGAAATTAGTGGCAACATTCACACTGGAGGATTGATTCTCGGATTGGGAAAGAGTGCAACTCATTTGAAGGTTTAATGGGCTAAGAATTTGGGCCGAAAGCACAGCTACAAGGATGGCTAGTTAAAATAATTTGGACCAAAAGAAATTGTTAGGATTTGAGCTTAAAATAAACTGGCCATAACTTAGAATTAAATCCGACTATATTGGGTCAAAAATGAATTAGAAATTCTTGGGCTTGAGACTGTGTATAAATTTTGGGCTTCAAAGTTTAACTAGACGTGCGCGAGCAATAATAAAATGTATTAGTTAACCGGGAGGTTATAACGACTTTACAAAACGTGCTTAAAATTTTTATCAAAAATTTTGGGTCACTACAAATATGAGATTCAGTTCAAGGTGGTTGATGCTATATAGTGTAAGTTTCCTGTTGGAATCTATGATCAATAAAACTGGGAGAACTTTAGAAATTGGCCCACCGTTTTTGTTCTTTAATATATGAATTTGATTGATTTGGCTTTCATCTCTTTATACGTATCTACTTCTTAGTTCATTTGTATTATCTTAATGCAGTTTCCTGAAATTTTTTGGCTCTGTTGCATACCTCTCTTTATGTCTCTATTGCCGTCCATTTGATTCTAATTGTTTTATCAATTATATTATATAAAATTCATGTTGGGTTTTAGTTGGAATTGAGTAGCTTTGTTTGCTATCTTGAATGTGGCTTTGAAGTGTACCGTGGAATTCTCCATCTGGATCTGTATGCATAACTCTTTCTCATTTAGATTGTGTATTTATAGGGTAGTGTAGGAAGAACAAAGGTGGTTTTGAAGGCCTGTTAAGCTTTTCTTATTTGAAAACTTAATGAACAAAGGCAGTTTAAAAGACCCGTCAATCCTTGTATTTTGAAAGCTTCATTTGATTGCTAAGCATCTTATTTATTGAAAAAAAAAATGAGGAAACTAAAGGTTGTGCCCGCTTTATTCTTTCTATTTTAGTTATAAATCACACGCATGAAATAATTGCAATTATACACCATTGGATTGTATTTAACAACCCTTATTTTTCGTATTTAATTTATCCTTTTTTTTTGTTTATATTTTCTTTTTATTATATTCTTTTTCATTTTTTTATCTTTATCCAGCGTATGCATATGGAAATTATAACTGACTCTTTTTAAGGTAATCATAACTGATTTTTCTTTTTTTTTTTTTTAAAAAACGGATGTGCCCAATCTAACAGACCTTTCAAAAAAAAAAAAAAAGGAATAAATGTTGTAACAAAAATGTGTTTGAGATTATATTCAAATTAATTTTTTTTTTCTAAATTTTAGTCGGTAACAATTTCAATTATGCTTTGACTCTCCGTTATAAATGTAGTTCAATTAGTCGGTAAGAATTTCAACTATCTTTGTATTTCAACTTATATATATATATATACACACATAAATGCTATTTACTGGTAACATAATAGTTGGACCTTGATAACATTTTTGAGATACCTAATTTTTCTTTCCTTTTTTTTTTTTGGTGATAACAAGGCCATTGCTTTCTCTTCAGTTTTAACTACTTGGTAACATGTAATTCAAAAAGGTTAGTTATATTGACACCACATGTTTTACTAAACACACCACACTTTAATTATATTTAATATCCTTCATTTTTTCATATTTTTAAATTAAGGCATTAACTTTTTCTTTGCCATATTTTTATTCATAATCTTCAATCGATTATCACATCTTATATCTAATAATGATTTTCTTCTAAAAATTTCGGTGCAAGAACCACTTAAATTTTTTAAATAAGTCAAAAAGAAAAATTTGTAAAAGTAAAATATATATTTTCTTATGATTCTAAGACATATGAATGAAATTTTTTGAATAATAACCATTCTGAAGAAACAAGATATAAAAATTAATTAAACGATTTAGAAAAAAAATGCAATAAGATTTGTTGGGACACAAACTTCACAAGTTATAAAGATTAAGGACCTTCATAAGTTGTGGGTAGGTGATATAAGTTGTAGCATTAAATGCTTTGTATATTGGTAGGTGGCATTGATCATGGAAACAATTATGTGGTGTGTGGATTAAAATTTCTTTTGTAGCATTTGTTTAGTTGGTAAAATTAAGGGAAAAAATAAAGGTCAGTGGTGGGCTTTGGGGTTGGGCATGACCCTGGCATGGACTTATTCCTATGAATCATGCCCATGTCTTGCCAATTTCGAGGCCCCACATGTGCTAGCTTTACTAACGGATGTGACATCTCATTTATGTGACCTTTTCAGAAGTATGCTTCATCTGAATTAGGCCCCCTTTCGTAAATCTCGTGACCCCCGTCCCCACACTGACTTGTCATGTCATTTCAAGAGCAGATTGCATCAAGGGTAAGGGATTGCATATAGAATTGATTCCATGAAGATTTTGGGACGCATTACCTTGTTTTTTCAGTTGACATGACTCATCATCCACAACTTTGGTAAGTCAAAGATATTCAAAGACTATAATCTACATCGTCCAAGAGATGTGGTACCCCAGTTGTTGAATTATGAGATGTTTAAACTCATTTACGCTCCCTTCCATCTATAAATAGCTAAACCTTAGAAGTAATGTACACAGCTTGTGAGCAAATCCTAAAATATTACAATTCAAGTGAAACAAACAATGGCGTTTGGTGCTAGTATTCCAAGTTACTCACACGAAGAGGACATGCATCTTATTCACATTTGGCTATAGATGTTACTTAATCCAATTGTTGGCATAAATAAGTTAAAGAACATGCTCTGGAATCGAGTTATGGACGAGTACAATAGTAAACTTCCACCATCCATCATGCGGTAACGTAGTATGAAATCACTTGATAAGCAAATGCAAATGATTAAATTTGCAATCAGCAAAATGCGGGGATGTATTTGCCAAGTTGAAGACGTTCATCCTAGTGGCGCTTACGAGCATGACATTGTAAGAATTAAAGTCTAGTACTAGTATTATATTGTACACTATTGAACTTAATCTAACACATGGTCAAACCTTGATTGCAGTATCGAAAAGCGAAAGTAATGGTAGAGCATCAAGAGCCAAAATTTGCAAATGGTTGGAACTTCGATCATGTTTGGCCTCTAATGAAAGACATGGAGAAATTTACCAATGATGAAAACTAGTAAGGAGATTTGTCCAGCGTCACTGGGGCAACAATATTTCTACTGAGCCTGATTCTCCTGGTTAGGATGACTACATGTCCTAACCTACGTAATAGGAAATACTGCCATTCAATTTGAACCTTGATGATAACAATTATGGGAGTCTTTCAACTCAGTGTCCAATTGGGGTTAAAATGTCTAAATGATACCTAAAAAATTATTGAAGTGATTTAGGAAGAAAGCCCCAAATTTGGAGAATATTTCCAGAAAGGCAGTGAGGATGGGCAAAAATGGTATGACTTGAAAGTGAGAAAACTCAATTTTGCATAGGAACAAGAGGAGAATAAGATTTTATTCACTGATTTGAATACAATGGCAAACCCCCATATGCGTCAATTCTTAGAAGTGAAACATATTAGAATTACTTGAAAGAGAAGCGAACATCAAGATGAAGGTCTCAGAACAGTCTACGATCCTTCAGTCAGTACGTTGGAGATCTTGGAGGAGCATCAAGTCATCTGCTAGATTATTGAAATTTGTGGTCCTTGTTTACCAAGTAGTATCAATTCGGCTTGTTATTTGTATTCTTGGCTTGCTTGCGTTGTAACACTTAAATTGTTTAGTTTGTCATGTTTGTTATCAAACTTAACTTGTTGTATGTTAAATTTGTTGTGTTTGCATCGTTCATTTTTGAAATAAAATTCCACTTGTTCTAAGGTTTAAATTACAATAATGATATTTAATAAAAATAAAATATATATAATATTTGAATTACAAAAAATAAATTAATAGTATTAATAAAAATACAAAAAATCTGTAATGCAAAAATGGAACAATTAAGTGTTAAAAAAATTAATTTATGAATGATCTTTTTGTAATTAGATAGGCGGCAATTTCGTAAATATGTGATGTCATTTTTGTAATAAATTCCCTACCCCCAAATATTGGAGAAGTGCTCCAAATTTGAGGGTAAGAATAGGGGATGGTTGGAGCAAAACCATCCTCCAAATTTGGCGGATGGTTGGAGATGATCTAAGGAGTAGATACCGGCTTAGAATCATAGTATCCAAATTTCCCCAACATCTTTTCAATAGAACTAGATTGATCTAATGAGATCGCTTTAGTTGTTCTCCTCAATTTCATTCCCAAAATTATATTAGCTTCTCCCAAGTCTTTCATTTAAAAATTGTTTGATAAATATTTCATAATATCATTCACAAAACCCAAATTTGTCCCAAATATTAATATATCATCAACATATAGACATAGTAACACATGCCCATTGTTATCTACTTTGCTATAAACACACTTATCATGCTCATTTATCCTAAACGCATAATCCAATGTAACTTCATCAAATTTCTCATGCTATTGTTTAGGAGCTTGCTTTGACCCATATAAATATTTCTTGCGTTTACAAACCCTATGCTCTTGTCCTTTAACTTTAAAACCTTTCGATTGCTCCATGTATATTTCTTCAACTAAAAATCACCGTTTAGAAAAACAGTCTTCACATCTATTTGATGAATTGCTAATTTATAGATACTCGCTAACGCTAACAAGACTCTAATAGTATTTTTATTCCAGCAACAGTTGAATATGTATCAAAATAATCTATTCTTTCTTGTGTATATACTTTTGCAACTAATCTTGTTTTATATTTATCTATACTCTCATTAGGTTTCAATTTTTTCTTAAAAACCCATTTACAGCCTATTGCTTTACTTCCTTGCAGTAAATCACATAAAACCCAAGTATTTTTTTTATATGATTGAATTATCTTCTTTCCAATAAGGTGCATATATGAAAGAAAATTGCGTCATTATAAGTTCTAGGTTTACCTTCAACTAAATATGTAAAGAATTCTTCTCCAAATGATTTCTCAGTTCATTTTCTTTTACTTCTCCATAGTTCTGGTTCCAGTCCAGCTTCTAAAGTTGAAGTAGAATGATTATTATTTGAGACGACATTTCTTGAAGTTAAAGGTTCATTTGGAACTTTTGTCTTAAAAAGGAAAGATGCCTTCAAAATAAGTAGCATCCCTAGCTTTGATAATAGTATTGCTTGAAATACTACTAATTTCAGAATTTACAAGAAGAAATCTATTAGTAGTACTATTTTGTACATACCCTATAAAGACGGCATTGACAGTCTTTGGG
Organism: Nyctanthes arbor-tristis; assembly: GCA_963692815.1. Taxonomy (NCBI): domain Eukaryota; kingdom Viridiplantae; phylum Streptophyta; class Magnoliopsida; order Lamiales; family Oleaceae; genus Nyctanthes; species Nyctanthes arbor-tristis. Next base: position 82,321 of record CAVNYN010286876.1, read on the forward strand.
CCGATTTTATTTCTTTTATGATCCGGTATAATTACTTTTGCTAAGAACCCCCACACTTTTAGGAAATCAAGCCTATGAGTTCTCTTTTTCCACAATTCATATAGAATTTTAATATTTTCTTTAACAGTTACTTGGTTAGAATATAACAAGCCGCTAGGACAGCTTTACCCCATAAATTCTCAGGTGCTCCAAAGTTTATTAACATAGCATTGATCAAATCTATTAAAGTCCTATTTTTTCTTTCCGCAATGCCTTTAAATTGTGGTGAATAAGGGGGTGTTACTTAATGAATTATGCCATTCTCTTCATTCTTTTGCTTTTGGAGGGGCGATACAATAGCAGACGCTTGAGAGAATAGCTCCGATACTGACTTCTCTCTCTCAATTAAAAGTGGAATGGGCTTTCGTGAGCCAATATAGTCATCAGGCAGGATCAGAGAAAATATGCAAATCCACCCTTTAGTCCTACCCTTCTGTAGTTCCGTGCCTAGGACAAAGAAAAGCCCGGTCCTGCCCTTCTATTATTGATTGATGGACCCAAAAGCGTCCTTTAGGCTCAATTGTAATGATAAGGCCCTCAGCATCCTGATTTGATTGCGAAAAGGTAGGGACGTTGGAATTAGAGTGCAATTAATTGCCATTAGATTAAGATCAGAGTCGAAGAAATGTGTTCTTGAGTTCACTCAAAAGAAAGCGAGCTTAAGCCTATAGTTATGTCTACTTTTAGGCAACCGCCTTTCTGATCGAAGAAAGGCCCCATTGCCTGATCATAGATTGGACTGGCTTTCGCTTTGAGTGTGAAGTGGTTTGCTAAGATCAAATGAGATATCCCAAGCTTCGATTGTCAAACTTGCAGTTCCCATGAACCAAGCACAAGAATGGATGGTGTACCAATCAATTTCATTGGGAAGATGTCAAGGATGAAGGAAGGATATCAAGAGAGAGATAACATTGACCTGAATAGGTTGTAGAAGTGGTCTAATAAGACCATGTATATTGATCTGAACGGATTATGAACACCGACATGAAAAGGACGTAGAAGTGGTCTGATAAGACCACGTTCATTGATCCAAAGACATCAAGAATACCGACCTAAAAGAGGTCATAGAAGTAATTTGATAAGACCTATGTGCAGTGAGCTGAAGAGGTCATAGAGAGCAAAAAAAAAAAAAAGGCAGTATATGTCCGACGTAAGGACCACACGATAATGAAGAAAGATTTGAGTAGAGCGATCTGAGAACCAACTGAGTAGACATAGATCAGTTAAGGTGGCCTAAGTACCCTTTAAGTAGACGTAGATCGATGGAAACAGCACCATTCGGGGGTGGACGTTAAGAGCGACCGCGTATCACTAGGGGGTAGACATAGGTTCACTAAGGAATTAGCGAGCACGGTGGCTTGGCGGGCATTGTTGGGTCAAGAGCGATCGTATACCACTCGGGGGCAGATGTAGGTTTGTTAAGGAATGAGCGAGTACCACGTCTTGTCCTGCATTGTTGCGTCAAGAGCGATCGTGTACCACTCGGGGATGGATGTAGGTTCGCAAAGGAATGAGCGACCGTGGACCACTCGGGGATAGATGTTTATCTTGAATGGGTTTACATGAATCTTTCCACATTAAATCTTGAAGTTATTTTTCCACATTAATTGTATGAGAGAATTTAACATTCTGACAATTTGAATTTTGGGGTGTTACAACTTGGTATTAGGGCGGGTCTACGTTTCTGTAGACTTACAAAAGTTTATAATGTATTTTCAATTCATTTAAACAAATTTAAAATTTGAATTTTAGAAAATGCGCCACGTTGTCATCTTGCTCATCCAACTCCTAGGTAAGAGATGCTTTAGGTCTTTTGTAAATTTCACATGCTTTTCGAATATTTATGTATAAAGATTTTATATGAAGTATAACAATAGAAAATAAGAGAGTGGTATCCGATAAAGATTAGAAAATGAGTTTGAGCATAATTGGTAGTCAATAAGATATAGTTTGATTTGAAAGGATATTTTCATTTTAGTCCTCGTAAATTAGTTAGAAGCTATTAGAGTACCCTAAACTAACTGGACATACATAAATGAAATTTCTCAAGCATGGCACACAGAGGAGAGCCTGAACTAGCAAGGGTGACTAGAATTGCAAACGAACAATTCGTCTGTAATCTTGAAGAGACCATCGATGAGTATGTTCATTGTTTTAGTGAAGCTAGGGAAAGAGCCTTCCTCTGGGTTTTTAAGATGAATTAGATTGATGAGGTTCACCATTTGATGGGCACGTTGGATGGACTAGAACATAGGGTTGCCACAGGCATACTGTGGGATCTGTATTTTGAAGATGCAGTGAAACTCTCCTATGATCTCTACTGCAAGACGTTAGTGGCATTCTTCGACCCTATTTAGAAGACCTCCGCCAGTAAGAAAAAGCCGGCAATCATGAGCTAAATTTGGAGGAAGATTCAGAGGATGGAGATACATTAACATGTCGAGGAAGGATATACGGTGGATGATGACACAGATGAAGAGATTGATGAGGTGGAGGAGAACCCAGAGAAAGTTGAGGAAGATGTTAATAAAGGAATTGAGGTGGAACAAGTTGTGGTACAGGAAGAAGACCTCGAAGATGAGCCACAACTCCAAGAGGAGTCCGACCCTGAATCTTGTATTATGTTTGAGCATATCCCTTATACAAGTGATGATGAGTAGATTAGGATAACAATTTTGAAAGATTATGACATTGTTTCAATTTCAACATTTCCAGTAATATCATTCTATTTCTGATTTTGGGATATTACAAGGAAGATGTGATATTCGATTTTTGTTTTATTTATGGATTAGTTGGATATTTTGGTTTTACAAACAGATGTTTCATATTCGATTATGAAGGTTATTTTAAATTATTGAATTGATGAATGGTGTATGTTAATTGTATTTGTCTCTGATTAATGTGATTACAACTCTACTTAATTTTATAAAGCAAAATGGTGTGACTACGATCTACATGAAGGATCCAATGCACGCTCACGAAACCCACCTTCCAACGCAAACAATACCAGTTAGGTTGTTGAACAGTTTTTACTGGTATGGGCCGCCTTTTTTTATGGTAGTACAAATACCAAAAAAGTGTCATGTGTGGAGTTTATGTCAATTGAAGGCAGATGGCATTGGTGGGAGTCTTATCTGTATGCCTGAATTATGGCACGTTAATGTGCCATGACATGGGAATAGTTCAAGACAATAGTAATGCAGAAGTACTTTCCCAATAACTCTCTAGGTATGCTCTTTATTTGGTTGACACTGATGTAAAGAAAGAAAGAAGATTTGAAACGGGTTTACGAACTGAGATAGGAAGGATAATGGCTACCCATGAATCCACCACATATAAGGAAGTCTTGAAGTGAGGAACATGCAATATCCTCTTATCTAAATTTGGAGCAAGCTGCCCAAGATGAAGTTGAGGCATCAGGAAAGAAAAACTAGATAACGGGAATAAAAGGAAATGGCATAATCAATATCAAAATCAGAACAAGAATCAAGCCCCGAACAAGCGGCCAAACATAGGGTTAGGTGGTAGTCAGAATACTTTCAACTTGGCCCAGTGTCCCAAGTGTGGAAAATATTATAAGGAAGAATATCTCTAGGTGAGGGAGTTTGATATAATTATGGACAGACAGGCCATTTTGTAGCCAGCTGCCATGCGACCCCTGCCCAGAATCAAGGACAGACTAAGAACCTAGCATAGACTAGGAACTAGGAGCAGAATACGAAAGGAAAGGTAAGGGTTTATGCATTGACCCATGAGGAAGCAATCGATGATGCCGACATAATAGAAGGTATACTATCTATCTCTGGTATTCCTGTTTACATCTTAATTGATTCTGTTGCTACACATTCGATTATATCTACTACATGCATAGCTCGACTGAAATTTGTAGGAGAGAAAATTGGTGGTATACTAGAAGTTAGTATGCCACCAGGAGGAATAATTGGAACTAATAAGATAGCTAGGGATGTACATATAAATTTTGAGGGATTAACAATAAAAGCAGACTTGAACATAATTGAAATGAAGGACTTTGATATTATTTTGGGTATGGACTGGTTAAGTAGTAATTGGCTACTATTTTGTGCCATGAGAAAGAAGTAGTCTTCTAAAGTGATTAGAAAGAGGAATTTAGATTCTACGGGTCAAAAATTAAGGCACTTCCCCGCCTTATTTCAGCCTTGCAAGTAGAAATGCTCTTGGCAAAATGGAATTGCCAAGCTTATTTGGTTAGCCTCCAAGGCAAATCACTGGGGGTGTCACATTAGATCACACACCAATTGTCCGTGGTTTTGCCGATGCATTCCTAGATGACCTACCGGGCATTCCACCTGATAGGAAAGTTAAGTTTGTTATAGACTTAGTGCCGAAAGCTGTAGCTGTGTCCAAAGATCGATATAAAATGGCACCGAAGGAGCTACAGAAATTGAAGCTACAATTAGAGAAGATATTAGAGAAAGGTTTCATTAGACCAAGTGTGTATGTATGGGAAGCGTCAGCGTTGTTTGTTACAAGGAAAGATGGTAGCATGAGGATGTGTATTGAATACCGAGAACTGAATAAATTGACTATCAAGACTAAAGACCCCGTTTTGAGAATCCAAAATTTATTTGACCAGTTAATGGGGGCAGCTATGTTTTCAAAGATCAACTTGCAATCATGATACCATTAGTTGAGGATCAAACCCGCTTATATTTCAAAGACAGCATTCAGAACTAAATATGGGCATTACGAATCTACAGTGATGCCATTCGACCTCACTAATCCTCCAGTAGTATTCATAGACTTGATGAACCGCGTGTCCCATGAATTTCTAGATAAGTTTATCATCGTCATCATTGGTGACATTCTGATTTACTCGAAATATGCCAAAAACCATGAGGAACACCTAAGAATTGTCTTGGAAATACTACAAGCAAAAAGGTTATATGTCAAATTCCAGAAATGCAAATTTTGGCCAAAAAGCGTTGGATTTTTGGGCTATATTGTGACCGCGAAGGGCATTGAAGTTGATCCCTCTAAGGTTGAGACCATCACAAATTGGCCTATATCTGCCAATGTTGCAGACATAAGAAGCATTTTTGGTATAGCAGGGTATTACCGGCGCTTTATTGAAGGTTTCTATAAGATAGCGGGCCCAATGACACAGCTGACTTATAAAGGTGTTAAGTTCGAATGGATGAAAAGTGTGATTAGAGTTTTCAAGAACTAAAGAAGCGGTTGGTTACGGCACTTGTACTGGCTATATCTGATGGGTCTGAAGGATTTGTCATCTATAGTGATGCATCAAAACAAGGGTCGGGCTTTGCACTCATCCAGAAAGGAAAGGTTATAGTCTATACGTCAAGGTAGTTGAAGCAGCATGAGACAAAATTATTCGATGTATGATCTTGAATTGGCAGCAGTAGTCCGTACCTTAGACCAAAAGAGTCTCAAATACTTCTTCACACAAAAGAGTTAAATATGAGACAACGAAAGTGGTTGGAACTAGTAAAAGTAAAAGACTATGACTGCACCATACTTTATCATGCAGGCAAAGCCAACGTAGTTGTAGATGCATTGAGCAGAAAGAATGTTGGTCAGATGGCGCATTGAGAACGGTGCAAAAGCAATTGATATAGGATTTCGAGAATCTATGGATTGAGGTGATAACCCCATCTATTCACAAACCCAGTAGATTATCCAGTTTGACAATTAAGCATGACTTCAGAGATCAGATTGTAATGATTCAAAAAGATGACAAATTTTTGGAAAAGATGAGGTCTGGAGTTGGGACAGCAAGTAGAGTCAGATTTGAAATTGCAGTAGATGGAACACTAATGTTT
>CAVNYN010286877.1:0-31514 GCA_963692815.1 Nyctanthes arbor-tristis
TCTGGAGGAGGATTGGTTCGACCCTGTGAAGAAGTTCAAAGAATTTCGAATAGCCCGCAAATATAGGAGAGTTCTTACAAAACCTTTGTTAGGGTATGGAAACATTCTAACAACTCAAAACTCAAACATCTTGTAACATTTGAACAGTGAAGAGAGATAAGTAGTCATATGGTACTCGGTTTTGCAAGTCAAGTTTGAAGGTCAATTTTGTACACTTAAGCACCTTTTTTTTCATATGACCACACCAAATGAATTCAATGGTACTTTGTGGTGTCACCTATTAGCTTATTTTCATGCTATATTTCTCAATCATTTTGCTGTGTTCTTGTGTTATTAACTTCAAGGAAAAAAAAAAGAAAAAAAGGCCCCGCACAAACATATATCGAAATATAAAAACTATGAGAGTGAGGCATCAAAATAAATGGAGAAAGATATATCTACTTAAGATGGTTTGATGACCATTAGAATATGTTTATTTAAATAATATACTAGCTTTCGTTCTTACGATGCACAGGAAACAATGACTTAGAATATGTTTATTTAAATAATATACAAGCTTATAATACTCATATGATGCACAGGAAACAATGACTTAGGATATGTTTATTTAAATAATATACAAGCTTATAATACTCGTATGAAGCACAGGAAACAATGACTAAGGACATGACAATGGCGCAGTATATAATTGTTAGAACGGTGTAAGCAACATCAATAAGGAAATAATGATGCAGCAATAGAAAATTACTCGAACGGAATGAATAACATTAAGAATACATCATCAGAAGTTAATAGCTCTTTCATGCATGAGATGAAACTGAACAAAAACAACTATATTGGGAAACGGGTCATCAAGTGTTATCAAATTAACACAATAGCCGAAAACCAAAAAATCGCTCCAAAGTTAATTAACTTGTCAATATACATATATTTTCTTTTTTTCCACGGACACTTGCAACCAACTTATAGAGTTTTTTAGTTAAGAAAATAATAATGAAATGAAATCTAAAATAAGAAAACTAAATAAATAGTTAAAAACTTCAAAACAGAAGCAAGCACGCAGGCTGATATGTGTTGCTCATTATAAAAATTCAAAAAGGAAAAAATATTAATTAATACGTAAACCAATCTAAATTTAGAAGGAAACCAAGGAATCATTCAGTTCTACTACTACACTCAATCTGACTTTGATGAAATGTCATAAATTCTTTCAGAAGCTTATTTAAATTCTATGAAAAGCGTATTTAAATTCTACACTCAACTTGAGTTTGAGGAAATGTCATAAAATTCTAGGAGTTTGAGGAAATCCTTATTTAAATTCTATGACAAGTTTTTCTACACTCGATTTGAGTGTGAGGAAATGTCAAAAAACCTAATCTATATGTGGCTATGGCTATAATTGAAACCTTTAAAGAAGTTATAACACATTTCAATGGAGCATTATATAATTCCTCATAGAAACATTCTAGAGAAACAGCCCCAATAGAGCTTTTATCAGCAATCAAAATTATATGTATTTGATATCCTAAATCACAGTAAAGCATAAAATTAACAGGACAAATTAACAGCTTAAAAATGATATGTACCACATTGGTGCAAAGTTTTTTAACAAAACTTTCGGAAAGTTCTTGAAATGGACTCATACATATTGAAGCACTAAATATAAAACTAAACTATAGAATATATACTCCACAAACAGCCAGAGTATAAAATATATAACAGTGTGCTTGACAATAATTTAAACTAGTTTAAATTTGGTTTCGCTTAAATTTTTGTCACATGTCATCATTTTATTAGTTCATTTATTCTGAAAAAGTAACTTTTATTTTTTTGAAAAAAGCAAAACAAAAAATGATACTACGTGACAAAATTTTATGCATGAGTCATGTTTTATCTAACAGAAATATCTAAAGAAAAAATAATAAGGGAGCATTTAATTACATGGAATGAAATATTATTTAGAAACAAAATATTTTCTTATCAATTGAATTACTAGTAATTGAATTCTATAGAAAATAAGTTGTAAAGTGTTTAATTGGAAGTGAAATTATCAAGAAAAAGTGTGAATTACTTAGAAAACAACAAACCTACCCCTCACCCCCAATTGGAAAATTTTTTCCTTACTTTCAAGAAAAATATGGTCACGTAACCAAAAGATGAAAAATATCCTGTAAAAAAAATGTCAATCAAATACTATAAAAATATGAATTTAAGTGAGAAAAATTTTGGTAATCAAATCAACTCTAAAAGTATTATTAGAAGTTGACTTTATTTGCATGATACTTTAACCTCATATTATATATATGTATGTAATGTATGTTTTGGACCACTCGGTTGCAGCGTCAATTCAAAAATAATGGAAATGGTACTTCAGAATTCACATTCAACTTTCAATAAATTGATCATGCGGTTCACGAGCGCCAAGCTTGTCCTTATCAATTGATGGACAAGTCAATAGAAAAACTTGGGATAATTTGCCCAAAAGGTCCCTTTCTTTATACACTCTTGTATAATTGGTCACTATTTATGAATCTTTGGCAATCTCATTCCTACTTTTAGGTTTTCTTAGCACAATTAATTATTAGTGCTAAATTAGTCATTTATTAGAAGTGTCTTATTGTCCACTTACACTTTTAAGATTTAAAAAGATGAAAATAAAGGTCCCTAATCATAATATAATTATTGATTAAATAAAGATAAATATTTAAAAATAAAAATCAGAAACAAGAAAAAAACTACAAGTTATTTATTTTTCTAATCTCAGTAGTAATCTTAATAAATCATTCTTTACATGAAACCACTACCGCTGCAAGTAGCATCGATATTTTTTCTCTCACTTTTTACCCAAAAAAATGTTTTTGCTTGATTATTTTTATTTTTTTCAATAATGCTAATTATTTTAGAAACTTTTATTTGCAATTCTTTCTACTTTCAAATGTAGCTCGACAAAAATACCCTTATAATCAATAACTAATTTAGCATGAAGGATGAATTGTACTAAAAAAATATAAATGTAGGGAGAAATTACTAAAAATTCATAGATAGAGACCAACTGCAAAAGTGTACTCAAATGTAGGGACCTTTTGTGCCAATTATACAAAAACTTACAATGAAACATAACCAACAACCACCACCAAAAGTTAGTTAACTTTTCAATTTTCTTTTCTTTCTTTCTATTTTTTTTCCGTAAATTGATGAAACGCCATACATCTGGCAGGATACGTCGTCAGGCGTTTTATGTGGCGTGTTTTAATTGGATAACACACAACTTGCCAACCATAATAACGAACTAAACTTACCAACTCCAAAGTGCTACTCAATATTTTTAAGGGAACTTAAAATCAAACACTTAACGCTGATAACTTGGAGTATTATGAAACACGCCCATGCTTTATTGGTGCAATATTTATTGTTTGAACCCAAATTTGTATGCAGCATCTTGGACATGGATATGTTTCCATCTTATGGTTTGTCTAGTTGTTAATGCTTGCAGATTTTGGCTCAAATACTAAACAGAGAACAATTTTTAAGCTGGTAGAAAGAAATACGAGCAGCATTTTATAAAATACACAAAGTTGTCAAAACGGAGAGTGAGAGTTTGACACACTTGACACTCCTCGTTTAATAGCGTTATTATAGCAAGTATACTTTCCGTCATTAAGAAAGGTACCCAAAATTGCTAGTAGAGTAATGTTATATAGTATCATTAGTGTCAAGCACTAGTTTACATGACATTATATGATTAGTTAAATTAAATTACCCACATGTACTTGCGTGTAGCTTCACATATCGTATAGATGTGCGTTTATTAGGCCAAATAGAGCTCCATATATGTCACAACTCACATGTGACGTGATTGTTTTCTATCAATAGTCGAGCTCTATACACAGATTCCGATTTGACTTAATAGAAATCAACCTACTTAGTGTTTAACACCAATAGTGGTGGTGATTTCTATGGAGTCAGATCAGACTCCTATATAGAGAGAAAAACTAAGGACGTGTTTGATTACAATTATGAAATTTACTTCAAAAAAAAATATTTTCTCGTCAATTGAATTTCTGGTAATTAAATTCCACATAAACTAAATTATCAAACATTTGATTGAAAGTGAAATTCTCAGGAAAAAGTATGAATTACTTAGAAAATAAAAAACCTACATCCCATAGGAAAATATTTTCTTTATTTTCAAATAAAATGTAGTGACGTGACTAAAAGGTAGAAAATATTTTCCTTTAAAAAAGTCAAACAAACACAATAAAAAGTAGGAATTTAACTGCAATGGAAAATCCTTGGTAATCAAACACACTTTAATAGAAATTATCAAATCATATATAAAAGTTTGATCTAATTTCATAGAAAAATTGCAACCAGTGTTGCATAGTGTTTATTTTTGCTAGTACTCACCCATAACTGGGGGCCGGTACATTCACAAGGTGAAGGCAGCAATTGCATTGGAAATCCTGATCCATTCATTTTCCCATCCGTTGGAACACCTGACCCGGTAGCGACAGAGGACCCGAGTGGAGTTAAGTAGAGCTTGTTTGATCGTATTTATTTGGGAAATTTATAATGAAATTAAAGGTAGAATGTATATTAAAAATATAAAAATGTATAAAATATGTGATTGTAATTGAATAGTTGTCAAATTAAATATTAAATCAGTGGTAGTTACCTCTGTTTGATCATCTTTATTAAAATACATTATAATCACATCTACCACTGATTTGACAACTCTCATTTATAACCACAAACTTTAAACTTATATTAAATTCACACTACTCATTTTATATCTTTATAATTTTTCTTTATAAATTAATTACCGTAAATTAAATCAAACATGTACTAATAAATTGAGAGAAAAAAATCAAACAAGCCCTTAATAGATGAAAAAGAAAAAAAAAAAAGAGGAAATTTGTACAAAAATATAAAAAGCGCGTGGCTGAAAGAAAAAGAGGGCCCTACTTATATAGCAGTAATTGTTACAGGAAGTAGCGAGCCGACGCGGTTTGTCTTCCACCATTGAATACTCTCCAAATACCGACGAAGCCCAAAAAGGTGTGCGATTTGAGATGGCTTTTGGTTTTTTCACTCTTGCTTTGACGTAAAATAATTGACAACTTCTTATAAAAAAATAAAAAATTTAAGGTCACTTTTCCAACCACTTGCTTGTTTGATTCTCATTACTTTTTTCTATTATTATTTCACCGAAGATATATTTGATCATTAATTTAACAACAATTTAATTTTTATTATACATTTTAAATTTCAACTAATTATAATTTAAGAAATCGATCACATATTTAATCATTAATTTAATAACAGTTTAACTCTCACTGTGCATTTCAAATTTCAATTCATTATAATTTGATTCTCATAATGAGAATCAAACAAGCTCTTGTTGAGATGAGAAATTCTCGCACCATTTATTGATTTTTTATGACATTGGCGGATAAGCTGAATATAAATCATATGAGCTTGACAAATAACCTCTCTAGCTATTCTATTTTTTGTGAGTTATACTTTTAAAAAATGAGTGTCATCCTCTATCATTGTGAGAAATCAGTCAATAGTTTTAGAAAATTTTCATATTATTGAGTATAGATGGATCTAATACCCGGGTGCCACGGGCTATAGTTCGTGTGCCACGTATTACACGCAGACATTGGGCAAAATAAAATTTATAAAGAACATAATTTTATTTAGCATAGATGTAGGCACGTTGTTGTGCATATGTATCAAATATCTAAACTACAAGTACCTCACACTTATAACATGAATGTATGTATGTTGTATAGTCAATAACAGAAATTTTATTTTGCCTACAAACGGGCACATTGTTGTGCCTACGTGTATATGTATAAAATATTTAAATTACAAGTACCCCACACTTATAACTTAAACCTAAATAAAAAATTCATATGTAGTTTGAAGACCTAAATAATAACACACTAGTGACACTAGATTTACAAGTTGCAGTGGAGTTCTTGTTTCTAGTGAGCTAAGCTCGCCGCTTCAGCTACCAACTAGTTCACATCATGTAATTTTGCAATGTTATTATTGCTTGCAAAAAATTGCTACGATATATTATGCCAAATTTCCTTTTGATTCTACATTCATGGTTCGATTCTTTTTGAACGGTCATTAATAGTTATTAAAATATAATTCTAGACCGTAAAATCCTACAAATATAGAATATATGATTAATTTGATTATTAAATTTTATTATTTATAAAATTGGAATTGATTTGTATACATAGTCACAAATTTATTTCCTATTCTCTACAAAATCACATTTAAGAGCGTCACATTGGTAGTACTAAAATTAACTATCGACATAAATAAAAAGTAAAATTATTAGTGATTGTCAAATAACACATAAGTAAGTTAAATTTAATTATTAATTTCTGTCACATTGGTGATTCTTAATAAGAGTATTAAATTTAATTATTAATTAAATAGTCAAATAGTGGACCAATCACAATTTAGAAAAAATAAAAAGAAAGAAATATACTACATAAAGTGTTAAGTTTGTTGTTAACTTTAACAATAAAACTAACAACTTGTTAAATTAAATACTTTTAGCAACTACTTTAACACCACCAATGTAGGTTTTTTTTGAGTTGTTAGTTAACAACTCCACTAACAACTTACTTTAGCACTATTAATGTGAATGCTCTAACATCATCTTATCGTTGTTCATACTCGTCATTTTTTTAACTATAATTGTTTAGAGAATTTATAATGAAGAGAGATGTAAAATGTATATTGAAAATGTGAAAAAATATAAAATATATTATTGTAACTTAATAAATATTAAATCAATAATAGATAAATTTATAAATTGAGAGAATAAAGAGATCAAACAAGCTCTAAGAAACGTACCCAGTTTGGCAATGCGTACAAAATACAGATACAATTGTCCCCACGGAAAGTAGGACATGTTACAGGTAGGAGAGAGAGGGGGGAAGGAGGAAGGGGGGCTGGAGATCCCTTAAGAAGCAGCTCTACCCCTACGAAACACTCTTTCTTCCCCCCTTCCTTTCTTCTCTTTATATTCCCTCTCCACCTACAATAGGATCGGGGGCCTCTGTTCTTGCCTCAGAATTTCCGTCGACATGTTCTCTTTGAGCCAAAGCAGCTTTCTGGTAATATTTGCTAAATCTATTTCAATTTTTTTCTCCCCATCAATCAATCCATTTCTGATAAAAATCTTTATTTGAAACGCTTTTTAGCTTTGATTTTTAGATTCACTTTGTTTTTACTAGCTTACGTTGAAAGCCATCATTTTTCTTGAAATTCCTCTGTTTTAGATTTAGAAAATGAGCTTCCTCCGATTTCTTGTGTTTCTGAATTAGATGACAAATACCCATTTCGATAAAAAGTTTTTCAACATAAGTCCTTTTTGCATTTTTAGGCATTTTTGGTAGAAATTAGACATCTTTCATTTTCCCCCCGAATGTGTTTATTTGTTGTGTTTTTTTTAAATTTATGTTTCCTTTTTTGGCAGAATAATTCCCTATCTGGGGTGTCCAGAGGCTTGACGACGTCTACACAGAGTAGGGTATCGGCTCCACCTGTGGTGTTATGTGCAGTGAGCTCTAATGGCAGGCCCGGGGATCGGAACGTCAGCGTTTTGGAAAATACTTTGAAGGAAATGAGAGAAAGTGCTCCATCGCCATCTTCATCCTCAGTTGTAGAGGAAGAATCAAAAGCAATGGTCGGTGGTGGAGTTGAAGATGTTTATGGAGAGGATAGTGCCACAGAGGATCAGTTCATCACCCCCTGGACTGTCTCTGTTGCCAGGTTAGGAACGGCGTTTATTTTGTGTTCATCTCTTGGGTTATTTGTTTCTTTAATTGTTTTCTGTTCTGTTCTGAACTAGTAAAGATGAGATCTTTATAGCTGATCTGACTTTCGGAATAGTAATATTTTCTTTAATTTTTCGCTGGCTTTGTTTTTTTCCTTTTCCTTTGTTTTGTTCTTAGTTCCCTTTTCTTTTTTAAGTTTTTCTATTCAATTTTAATTCGGAAAAAAATTGCCACTTTATGTTGGTTTTATGGTCTTCTTATAAAAGTAACTTTATAATTATAAGTTCTGTGTTAGATTTGTCGCAAACTGAAGAACAGAGTTCGTAGATAGGTGAAAGCTGTTTGTCTTCTAATGATAGCTTCTCTAGCAATCACTTTCACTTGAAAATGATGTTACTGCAGATAAAAGCCTTCTGAGCTGGAGGGGATCCTGGTATATAATTATTCTTAATTTGAAATAAAGAAATGGGAAAATAATTCTGTGAGATAAAATAAAACTACTGGTATTTAATAGCTATTCTTAGTTTGAAATAAAGAAATGGGAAATTAATGTTATGAGATAAAAATAAAACAACTATGTCAGTATTCTCATTCTTGATCCTTGTTTACATCATGTTCAACTTTGAAACGGTTATGGTAATTATTCATTTTTCTTCTTGATGTCATAGTCCTGATGATGGAGCTGACACTTATAATTTCTATTTTGTCATCTCTTGCACTTCAGTGGGTATCCATTGTTGCGCGATCCACACTACAACAAAGGTCTTGCCTTCACTGAGAAAGAGAGGGATGCACACTTCTTACGTGGTCTTCTTCCTCCTGCGGTTGTTAGCCAAGATATTCAGGTTACTATAATATTCTCTTTAAATTGGGAATTTTACATTTTATCTTGTTCCTTATAGTTGTTTCGCAATCAGGAAACTATTATGAGAAATATTTCGTATGTTCTACTGATCAGGTTAAAAAAATGATGCACAACATAAGACAGTACCAAGTACCGCTGCAGAAGTATATGGCTATGATGGATCTGCAGGTAGTTATGCAATTTTCCTTTTAGCTGATAATGAATTCCTCTCTCATATGTTCAATTTTTTCACCTTTAAATAGAGATATTCTAAGGTGAAGCCTGTTGTGAATAAAGTCCTAGCCTATGAATGCACCAAGAAATAAATTGTCCCAGTAGTATTCTTCCTTACGTATAATAGATCATGAAAGCCTCTTTCTCTCTCCTCTTTGTTTAAGCACCCTGCCATCCTTCTAATCAACAACTGTCAAATCCCATTCTCATATGTTGATATTCATTCTGATGTTCAGGAGAGAAATGAAAGGCTATTCTACAAGCTTCTCATTGACAATGTTGAAGAACTTCTCCCAGTTGTCTATACGCCCACTGTGGGTGAGGCATGCCAGAAATATGGGAGCATCTTCAGACAACCTCAGGGTCTTTTTATCAGTTTGAAAGAGAAGTATGTTTAAAGCTCATGGAAGTAGAACATTTCCCGGATTAGTAACTGAAAGCTTTCTTGTGACATTTTTAAACTGATTACTGGTACTAATAATTCTGCAGGGGGAGAATTCTGGATGTATTGAAGAATTGGCCCGAAAAGAAGATTCAAGTTATTGTGGTGACTGATGGTGAGAGGATTTTGGGGCTTGGTGACCTTGGCTGCCAGGTATATGCGCGCAGGATTTTCCCCCCTTGTTGTTCTTTACTTTCATTTTCCGGAATGAGTCTCACTTTAAATATAAACGGAAGCTTGGATGCATTATACAGTAGGCTGTTAATTCAACTCCTAAAATAGCTGATTTTTGGACCTTGAATCATAGTTCTATTGATAACTGGTTTTTGCACTTCAGGGATGCTTTAATGAAAATGTAAATGTTTTTCTATATAAATATATAGTTGTGCGTTGCTCCTAACCTTTTGACTTTACCAGGGAATGGGGATACCTGTGGGAAAGCTTTCCCTATATTCAGCACTGGGAGGCATTCGTCCTTCTGCTGTAAGTATTTGCAAGGCTATCTTTATTTTTTACCTAGTTCTTCGTCTGAAAGATTGAGCTCATTCCTTGACAATACCTCAAATGCTAACACTTGACAAAAACTTCACCCCTTTGTTCTATATTGTTGGGATGATTATACATTTTCAATGGGCTTATCATAGATCAGAATTAAGAGGTATGCATCAGAAGTAAGATGTGCACTATCACCTCCTAACAGTGGATTTCTATAAGGGTAATTTGTATTCTCACCTGTTGATACTGTTTAGGTAGCGATTGTGTCCAAAATCCTGCAAACTAGGAGGAGGCTGTTCGATATTTAGTTGCAATAATATCACTCTCCATTTAATTACTTTAACCCATTGTTTCTCCAGAAGCTGATCATTTTGGATTTTTTTTTTTTTTTTCCTTTTCCTTTTCAAATATTTGTTCAGTGCTTGCCTGTGACAATTGATGTGGGGACTAACAATGAGGAGTTGTTGAAAGATGAATTTTATATCGGTCTTAGACAAAGGAGAGCAACCGGACAGGTTAGAGATAAGCTTATTTGCACTCTTCCTACTGACTATGGCTTTTAAATGCAATCATATTATTTGTTGAAAATATTAAACAGGATTTGTTCCATCTTCAGGAATATGCTGAACTTCTGGATGAGTTTATGTCCGCCGTCAAGCAGAATTATGGGGAGAAAGTCCTTATTCAGGTGAGTAAACTTTCTGTGCGTAAGATTTTATATTTTATTTCCTTGAATAATTTTAATATATCATGTTTTTTATCTATATCATACAGTTTGAAGACTTTGCAAATCACAATGCCTTTGATCTTCTTGCAAAGTATGGATCTTCCCATCTTGTGTTCAATGATGACATTCAGGTATACTTATATGTTCACCCCCTTTTCTCTTCTCTCTTTTTGGGACGATATGATTTTTTTGTTGGTCAGCAAGAGTATTCCCTGCAGTTTCATATGTTTTGTTATCTTCTACCTTTTTCCTTACTCATATGTGAAGTTTTATAATCCTGTTAGAGATGAGCGTGTTCTTTCTTGTCTTTCCTTTTTCCTCATTGTGTAATGAGCATTTGCAGGTGTATTCATCATTACTGATATTATATCCATTTACTTTGCACCAGGGTACAGCCTCTGTGGTCCTTTCGGGGCTTATGGCTGGATTGAAGTTAGTTGGGGGAACCTTGGCTGAACACACATTCTTATTCCTTGGAGCTGGAGAGGTATTTTTTTTCCTGTCGCATTGAAAAATTATTTTTCTTTCTAGTTCTAGTAACAAGGAAAGTGTAGATTAATCAGTTTATTTAGCTGTTGCTTGAGCTCTTATTTTTGTATTTATTTTCCGTATTATTATCTAGACCTTATGTGTTGTCCTCTTTTGTCCATTCAGTTTTGGCACTCTCTTGCCAAATAAGTTGGAAGTTAGTTGATTTTGATTAATAAGAATAAATAAATATTTTTAATTAAAAAAAACTAAAGACCTAACTACTTTCCATGTTATTAATGCAGGCTGGCACGGGTATTGCAGAACTTATAGCGCTTGAAATATCAAAGCAGGTCAAAGCTTTATGTTTTCTGTTTTTAGGATGATTTATTGCTCCATTTCTCTCTCTAGTATTTTAAATTATGAAAGGGGGATTTTTTTTTTTTTTTATTCATACCCCGTTTGGCCATTTTTGTATTCAGACGGGTGTCCCTATGGAAGAAGCTCGCAAGAAGATTTGGCTTGTGGACTCCAAGGTATTGACATGCCTTTGTTCTCTTCTGTTGCTTCCCGTCACCTTTATTAATTACCAACGCTGAACGGAGAAAAACTTTTGTAGGGGTTGATTGTTAGGTCTCGTATGGATTCACTTCAACATTTTAAGAAGCCGTGGGCTCATGAACATGAACCTGTACAAAATCTGCTCGATGCTGTCAAGGTGCTCTCTCTCTCTCTCTCTCTCTCTCTGTTTGTGAATGTGTGCTTTCACATCCTCATTAGTGCACAGTTCAGGTTTCTTACCTTTTCTATTAAATGTTTACAAGGCCATAAAGCCTACAGTTTTAATAGGGTCATCGGGAGCTGGGAGAACATTCACAAAAGACGTTGTTGAGGCTATGGCCTCCTTCAACGAGGTATGGTATTTTTATTTCTGTATTTATAGTGGAGAAATCGTGTATATATATGTGTGTGTGCAAATGGTTTGAACTAAATTATATTGGATCTGAATGCAGAAACCCATTATTCTAGCCCTATCCAACCCAACTTCACAGTCTGAATGTACAGCTGAAGAAGCTTATAAATGGAGTGAGGGCCGAGCCATTTTTGCTAGTGGAAGTCCCTTTGATCCAGTTGAATATAAAGGGAAGGTCTTCTCTTCTGGCCAGGTTCAATCAGAATATCCCTCACCAAAGATTTATTCTTATGCAAATGAAGCTTTTTGATCCGATATTTACTGTGTATATATTATTTTGGTTTAGTCAAACAATGCATACATTTTTCCTGGATTTGGTCTGGGTTTGATAATATCTGGTGCAATCCGTGTTCATGACGATATGCTCTTGGCAGCCTGTAAGTTACTGAAACCTGTAATGAGTTGCAGATTTTAAAATGGATTTCAATAATTCGATCTGTTTAGAATTGACTCAAATTACTCTTGATAATATTTTGGACGAAATATTTTAGGAGATGTGATAATTCCGGACTTGGAAATACCACGTCGATACTGCTAAATTTGTATTACTCATGGGTTGAATATCCTGTCCTTGTGTTTTATTGAAACAGCGGAAGCATTAACAGAACAGGTTACAGATGAAAACCTAGAGAATGGGCTTATATATCCACCATTTGCAAACATCAGAAAGATTTCCGCCCATATTGCAGCAAAAGTGGCAGCCAAAGCATATGAACTTGGTAAGAATCAAACTCTTTTAACTACAAAATGCCTCAGCTACTTTGAAGTAACCTGTTTTATCTAAAAGTTTCTGCATTTTCATTTGGGTCGTAGGTTTGGCTACTCGTTTGCCTCAACCCGCAAACCTAGCAGCACATGCAGAGAGCTGTATGTACAGCCCCAATTATCGTAGATATCGCTGAACCTGTTGAAGAAACATCTAAACCTGTTGAAGGAACATCTAAAGTTAGATATTTTCTAGCATAGCGTCATTTTTTATGCTAATGCTGTCTTTTCCTATCTTAATTTTTGGGTTCTTGTACATTAGTTTTATGTTTTCTTTTTCCTTTTTCAGTTCTTTGATATATGCTAAATATGAAGCCCTAAAATGAAGTGTGTATTGCTTGAAACTCTAAGTAAGAAATAAAATTACCTATTAGAGCTATTTTGTGCTGGGGTTTTCCTATTTTGATTCAAAATGATAGATAGCAGCAGCCTGGGAAGAAAAGAAATGGGAGTTATTTGTTGGAATAATTAATTGGTTACATATTCCAGTTTGTATTTCTACAGGGGAGATATCTTGCCACCAGAGATACGTCTCACCCAAACATGGCATTGTCACGTCAGCAATTCAAAAACGCTGTATTATATCAACAATTGATACTGACATCATAATGACACGTCAACAGTGAATACGAGCATTCCTAGTGCAACAATGTGAAAGAAAACTTCAGACAAATAGTAAAAAATTGATTGTGTGGCAAGTTAAATGTTGAATATTGTCAAGGGCAATGTCCAAAAATAGACATTTGCTTTCAATTAATGTAAAATTCTCTCCTAGTCATTGTGTGTATCTCTCTTTTTTATTTTTCCTCTAAGAATCTAATGATAATTTGTCCATTGTTGCATTAGAGAAGTTTTTGTTATAATAATATAATTATATGTCTTCTGTTACATGTATACCGCGCATCCGATTCTCAGTGACCGCCGAATATTTCTAGTTGTATATAGAAATAATAATTACAAGATGTATACCATGCATTAGATTCGTATCGATGAATTAATTTTTTTGAATATTATATAAGGGAATGTCAAGGAGGGAAATTGAACCCTAGATTTAGAGTGTGAGAAACTCATTTGAATGTCAGTAGATTACTTGGGTCTTGATGAATATTTTTATTTGTTGTATATAGAAATAATAATTACATGCCTATATTGGGCAAGTATGCTCATGCTGATGCTCACGGCGAATAGACACAGTTGGGTGACATTGGCAAAAAATGTTCTGGGTTGACGTCAGATTTTTTTCACCATGTTTTTCAGCCAACTATTAAGAGTGGGTACATTACAAATTTACAACTATTTACTGGGTGCATGTGACCTGAATTGTCTTATATTCGTTGATATTGGTGTTGAGTGGACTGCAATGGTGCAAAAAGTATGCAGTTGCTCGTTTTTTAAAAAGCCCCTGGTGTTTCATGTTTGTTAAAAATTTGAAAATGTCTATTTAAAGTAATTTATTTATGAGAAAATTGTAAAAAATGTCTCCTTTAAAAATGTCATGTGTAAAATTAGACCCCTTTAAAACATGTACAAATATGTCACTTTTCCTATTTTTTAGACAAGTTTGCCCTCGAAACATTGATTTTGTAATATTTTTTTTTTAAATAAGAGGAAATTGCAAAAAATGATCACTTCTAATATGTCAAGTTTAAAAATATCCACTTTTTAAATACATGCAAGCAATTGATCTTAAATAAAAATTCTAATATTAATTTTAAAGCCCCAGTTCTTTGATATCTTCATCCCGGCACCAATCTTAGCAATTGAACCCATCAAAATCTTCCTTGACATTTGCTAAACAATGCCCAAATTGCCCTTGAACACAGTATTTCATCATTGAAGAAACCCCAAATCAAGATTTGCATCACAAATTCATCGTCAGATTTGTAGTGATACGGTAAGAAGTCGACGTCAGTGCAAAAGGGAAAGTTGCTTAGAATGCCGGACGAGGCCAGCCGCACTAATCCCCGACCGAAATTCATCGGCGCGTGAGGCACGTGGCCTACACGCGCAAACGGCGGTGTCTTAACTGTCAAGAAACGAAAACTGTCTAGATATACAGTATCTAACTATCAAGATATACGGTTTAACTGTATAAATATGTAGATAACTGTCGAAAATTATCGCAATTAAATGTCATGATATACAGTTAAATTATATAGACTTCTTTTTTACCAAACTATATAGAATTCAACGGACTATCCGTAGAGAAACATAGATAAACTGTCGAGAAATGCCGGTGATTACCCATCGTGGATTGAAAATTTCTTTTGGCAAAGTACCTACACTAATTTAGCTCAATTATTGTTGAAGGGTTTTCATGTAATTTTACACTAAAAATGGACATTTTTGAACTAGTTTCTAAAAAGTGACATTTTTAAACTTTAGTTTTTATTTTTCGCTATTTTAGACATTGTCCCTTTATTTATTTAATGTTTTTGACCATGTTATAAAATGTTTAAAGCGTGAAAAACCATTAAAACTACACCTTAACAAGGTAAACGTATGAAAAGACAAAAGACCTAAAACTCAAGAAGCACATAAAACTCAAGAGCACGTGAGCGCACTTTTTAAAACAATAGACTTTCAAATGGTCAATTATATGCAATTTTTCTACAGAGCGCTTGTACCCATCATTTTTTCCTACTTGTACACTAGAGTCTTTCACTTTTCCCTCAAAGGCTCAAATCAAGTGTTGTCATTTAAACTTGCAGTCTCTGCAAACAAAACCCCAGTTAACTCCATAAAAAAATTGGACTTATAATCATTCTTTTGAGCCATTTTGAACGCAAGCACATTACTACACAGTGAGATTAATTAATATAATTAAAAAAAGGGGGAAAAATAAATAAAAGACGTTAATTGCAGCTAGAAGGTTATTGACAAACTCGATTGTGGCTTGCCCCATATTTGTTCAGAGGCATCCATTAACTGCCAACTGGTACGTTTCCAGCAATGCAGAATAAGAAATCACACAGATGTATGTGCCATTCTTTCATAAGAAAACAACAAAGGGGACAACCTAGTGTCTTCCGGTGACTTGAATGACAAGATGATCGGCCAGAATGATTTCAACAGGACTTGTTTTTAATTAAAAAAAAAAATTCAACCAGGAAACAAATTGATCATCATTGCACCCTCAGCTACACATAAATATGTCACCTTGCCACCACTATGGAACACTATATAGGCAGCAAGAAAGAGGTGTTATTTACAAAAGACAATACGTGGGAGCCTTTTTCTTTTTCTTTTTTCTTTTTTTTTTTGATGGGGGGTGGGGGTGGGGGTGGGGGTGGGGCGGGGGCCGGGGTGAGGATCCACTATTTCCAGCGAAAACTGCTCGAAAACCATTATAGCCTCACCCTTGATGTCATAAGCCATTGACTGGAGTACTTGTGCTAAACCATGACTTCTTTCATCTCCCCCCTTGTAGCTCAAGGGAGAGGGGTAAAGGTCTGATGTGGTCACTTCCAGCCGCCCCTAAACTCAGCTGGAACATACCCATCAGTCCGTCAACATTTACTGTTTGTGGACCAACTGGGATTGTCTTGATTCTCTCATGAGCAGAGGCTTCGGGTCCATCATTCTCTAGAGGAGCTGAATTTAGTGGCCACAGTTGAAATGGTAAAGGCAAAAATGCTGGCTTCAAAGAGAGATGGGGAGAAGACTCTGAATGATTGGTTTCTGCTTCTTGAGAAGATGAACGCACAAGTGGTGCATTCTCAGTTCCTGCTGCTGAAGGGGAGACGTTATATTGTACTGGAATTGGCGCCAAATTTGTAGCCTGATATACACGATTGTCATAAAAAAATCAGAGGAAGGAATACTGTAATTGTAATCCTAAATAATATCAGATTCCAGATTGCCTTAATAAGCATTACAGAGTTTTCTGCGAGTTCAAGAATTTGTTGAGCAAAAAAAAAATGGTGTCAAAATGGAGTACAATTTGTAACAGAGACAAAATGGTTCCTTACTAATTTTTCTCCATTTAACAGTATCTGCGTAGCAGTCTCCGTGTGCACATCTCAAGTCATGTATGGGGTTCTCCCCCCATTATGGTTTAGGGTCCATTAGGCAACCAATTATAATAACTGCCGATTATAATTGGCGTTATATTTTTGAATTTTGAACATGTAGAAGTATTTAATGGGACATGTATCCTTGGTGGCACAATGGATATGAAATTTTCACATGGCTTATCTCATCAAGGATACATGGCCCAATAAGGTGCTTCCATGCGTCCAAAATTTAAAAATAACACCCATTGAGCATATAATCTAGTATTTACTAGAGATATATGGAGTAAGACAAACCGTGTTCAGCATCATGTCAAAGAGGCTGGATCTTCTCTTCCACAAGTTGCTGAATTACAGTGACGATTATAGAACTTCTGGGCATGACTTGCAACCTGGGTAGGAGTCTTTGATGGAACAAAGTTTCTTGATATGTGTCTCCACTCTCCTTTCCCAAATCTCTGAAGACCACAAAGGAACTGTCGATGCTCTTCTTCTGTCCAAGGAACACCTGCAAACCAAGATCAGATCATGACTAATGAAAAAGAGAAGAAAACAGAGCAACTTATTTTTACATCCTCGTGCAACTATGGCACATGACAATGGGCAGCAGTTCAACAGTGCTCGGGAATAAGGCAGTAACTCCATGGATAACGTAACTTCTAGCATTCAGAATCAGGCTAGAGAATATAATTAATTACAGATGGCATGCGGCAGAGTAGAAGGTCATGGGGGCATAAAAAGTGTCCAACTTGAGTGGGAGGAAAACCTACATGAAACATAAACTTTCACATGAATAACATTGCCATAGATGGACCAAACACCGAAGACCAAGAAGAAATAGAACCAACTTGAATTCGAGCCTGCTATTCAAACCTTAATGAAAGACTGTATTTCTTATCTCATGCCTACCTTTCATGAAAAAATATGTACTGAAGTGGAGGACATCTTCAAACAATTATTCTACTAGCTGAGATCGAGCCTTGCCCCCATATCTTGGGATCCCCTTTTCCTCTTTCTTCAAATACAAAGCTCAAAATTTTCCTATAAATGCAGAGTACTCTATCTACAAAGACTAATAAGGATATTCTCAGGGATATCGTCTACAAGAAGTCATCAAAATGCTACTTGTTTTTTTGCTTAATCAGTTAATCTTGCCACTTTTGCCAATGAACCAAGGATGCAAGGAAAGTCACCCAGTATGAAAAAGCTTTTTTTTTTGTCAAGTTTCTAATCCAAATTTTGAACAAAATCATATGACTCAAAGATGATAACCCTGTTCAGTAAAAACCAAACAAATCTCAATCTTGAGTGGCTTGTGTGCGAAAGGGCACACCACTCAAAAAGTCATTGGCTTGTCATTACTGTTTTCAGTTCTTATAACATGATCAAGACGTGTGTCGGTCAAAATTAAATTAATTAGTGTTAACACTAATGACTGATAATGGCTTTATCAGAGACGAAGACACCATGCATTTCAGACTTTCAGTAGCAGCAGCAACACACGTAACTAAATAATAGGAGTGACATGAAGGGTCCAAAAGAAATTAAAATAGAAATCCATGGCCTTGAGAATGATATGGAATTGTTGGGAGATAGATGAAGATTATATACTAAAAGAAATTTTAAAAAAAATAATTAAATCTAATTTCTTTATCTTTTCCGCATTTGATTACATACTACAAGCAAGATATCCCCTCCCCTCCCCTAACCTCAAACCAATTCCCCTTCCCACACAAAGTTACTCGAGCTACTTTGGGCTTTTATCTAATAAGTCCAATTCAAATATATTTTTAATTCCACAATCACATTCAAGTCACATTGAGGTGCAAAGAGCTTCAGATTCTTGTGTTTCCAGTCAAAGTAACTCTACAAATCAATATCCAAGATAGTATTCTAAGTCAATCCCAAACATAAAATGATCATTCTTGAGTCAATATTCGAATTGAAAGACCGTGGGAAGGGATTTTGAAGTCAATTTTCAAGCAAGAAGAAAAAGTCCACTCAATTTTACCAAGAAGAGAACAGTTGTCCATTCAATCAATACAATGAATTGACATCCAAACTATTTTGCAGTCAATCTTGAAAGTACATGAACATGCAGTGCAAAAACACTAAACATTAACACAAGTTAACTCAATTAAACCGACATGCAAAGCGAAAAAACTAACATAATCCCCCCAATTAACTCAATTAAACAAACATGCAAACATTAAAGAAATGTTTAAATCCAAAAAGAAAACAAAAATCAAACCTTTCCTTTTCTGGGCTCGAGGGAGAGCATCAGAAGCAGAACCACCATGGCCCGGATCATCCGAATGATACCCATCGGGCGAATCGGCAGCAGCAGAGGAGGAGGAACGGTAGTGGGCGAGGTTACCCATGCTAAAACTCTTCTTCATATACGACCCATCCGTCAACCGCACCCCAAACAGCTTAAAATCCGCCGTCATCACCAACTCCACCACCGCTTCCACCACCACCACAATCGATCTCCCCAACCTTCCTCCTTGGACAGGTACGTGAGTTATGCCCATCAGCGTTACAACAGGAGCACTTCCTCTTCATTTTCCAGTCCCCACCGCCAATCCAAAATATAGACAATTATATATAAAATTATATACAATGTATATGTATCTTATGCATCTATACAGACATAAATAAACATGATCTGTACATATGTATAGGGAAATGGGGTTTATGGAGAGACAGAGAAGGGGGTGCGGTTGAGGTGGGGTGCATGAACAAGGATAAACATCGGAATGTTTACCTAATTTTGATAACAATTAATTAAGGGTTAAAGGGAATCTGGGGATTATGGATTTCGTAAGTTACGCTGTTGATTTTGTATTATTGTTAGATGAGGTCATGTACTTTTGGGGAAATGGCCATTTTGGATGCCGCCTTCCGCTTGCAGGTCCAGCTTTTTAAGGATGTATATATTTTGGACCTCTCTTGAGAAAAATTGACAATTTGCAAGATTCTGAGGGAAAATGTGTTTCTGCTGTAGTGATTGAGTAGAATATAGCATTCCATTCACCCCTTTCACAACAGGGAATTTTCCAAAAAAACTGACAGTGATTTGTACTAACAATTAATCACAAGCAATTAAGTTAGAAAATTACACATGGTTTTATAAATTTATTATGTGTGATTTCTTATATGTACTGGCTTGTATTTAGTAGTCTGGCTCCCTTATAGAGCTCTCTTTGTCTCTGTAAAAAATGACTTGTCAAATAAGGAACCCTAAACAAACGAAAGTAAAGAGCATAAAATTTTAGGGGTCCATAATTTATATATTTCAAAATTTTTTAATATTTATAAACTGTAATGTAATTTAGGGATTCAAATAGAATTCCACACAATCGAAGATCTTCTAAAACTAATGGTGAAATCATCTTTCCTCTATTGTCATATTTTCTTAGTCTATTCCACCGTATTATTATTATTATTATTATTGTAATAAAATTCATTTAGCAAGCGAAAAAATTCACTTGTGATTAAGTGATCATAAAAATCTAAATTACTCAAGGATGAATAATTGTAACGTGTCAAAACTCAGACTTGGATGGATATCTCCGCCTAGATCAAATTAGCTATATTTCTTACTTGAATTGCCGCAATACATTTTTATTGCCACTTAAGACATCCAAAGATAAGTGTATATGAAGTAGGCGCTAAGAATTGTCTTACCTTCTCACTTTTTTGAATTTGATGCTTCGGCATCGATAGTATTTTCCAATTTTTCGATGGTAAATTGGTGCTAGGTTGACTTCCATATTAATTGGGGAATTTTGACCTGCTTGAACAAATTAACCGCCCCGGTTAGCAAATTATTTCTCTTTCAAACGTAAAAATTGGAAATATCTAAGCTGGCCTCTAAATTGGAAATTTATTTTTTTTAACCTTATAAATAAATAAATAAATATATATATATTTAAAGGTTTAACCGTGCGTATTATACAGTTCACCTATTTAGTCCACCCCTCTAATAGTGTCTCGGCCATTACTAATTTTATATTAACATGTTTCATTAGACTTGCACGTGTGTTCCGTATCTTCACCACTTGCTTTTGACAAATTCTAAGTGGAAATAGAATGCGCAAGAACATACCCTACAAATTAAATAAGAGAAATGGTCCAGATTTCACCACGTCGAGAGATTCTTGTAGGAACATGAATAATGAATTTATCAACATGGTAAAACTCTAGAATGATCCTGATTTTTTCTTCGCTTATCTGTCAATAACATTTTTCATCATTTAATGTTTTTAAATATAATGGGATAAAAAAAAATCCACTAGAAATACATATGTCATATATATTTGCTAAGCGGTTAACGTCTGGACCTCTATATATAATAAATAAAAAGAAGTTTTGGCCTGTTTACTTTCTATTTCTATTTGAAAATAAAAATTGAATGAATGAATGATAAAGATTCATTCAAGATAAAGACATAGGTCACTATATATTGACGTAATTGGTTAAATTGACCAATTAATTTTTAATTTGAAATAGAAATAGAACAGATAAATGACTCAATAATAGTGGTTCAAATTGTAATATAGTGGAGTGGTTAAAATGATTGTATTCTGAGTTGGAGGTCCTGGGTTCAAATTATACTTTCTCTTCTCTGAATTTCCGTCTCCTCCTCTATATCCCTTTTTATCAAAAATAAATAAATAAATAAATAAATATATAATAAAAATAATACACATATATTCCCATTATTTCGCATTAATTCAAGAGCTCATTCAATTCTTAACCAAATCATCACAATATATGTGTGTGAGAGTTTATCGGGATTTCAAGAATCAAATAGTCTAACTAGCTAACCATTCATAATTCAAAACATGTGCATCTAACAATAAACATGTCACGCCCCCACTATTTATGCCGATTAATAAATTTGTGTGCAGAAGCTTTCATATAAATAGCAGAGACGAGACGCACAAAACGAATAAATTGTTCTAATCTACAAAAGATGTTAAACTCATAAAAGATCTTAGCTGATTTTACATTGTAAGGTAAGCTTCTAATCATTACAAGAGTTACTTATTCATCTTGTCTTACATATCATAATATATTTTTAATCAAAGTGCATTCTTGTAGTTCCAAAGTTTGGTTCCCTCTACATGCAAAATTCTACTTTCTTCTGCGGGCATGTTTCAACCATCGGCTTGCTTGGAAAATATCTTGCGTCCAATCATCTACAAGATTGGAGAAAAAGAGAGTAAGTATAAAGTACTCAGTGAGTAACAAAATCATTTGATTCACCTTTCGTTTAAGAAATTTCTTTTCAATCACAAGTTCAAAAAAAATCATAAATTGCACAAAGCTTTGTGGATGCACAAGAGAGCTCTATCACTAATTAAATTACTACACGTGGTTTGCCCAAGATTTATATCAATTCATTTAAGTGAATCCATAATCAAATCATCGTTGACCCCTACCGGAATTTCCACATAGACCACAAAGAAACCACAAAGACGAGCTTAT
This sequence comes from Nyctanthes arbor-tristis, assembly GCA_963692815.1. Lineage (NCBI taxonomy): Eukaryota > Viridiplantae > Streptophyta > Magnoliopsida > Lamiales > Oleaceae > Nyctanthes > Nyctanthes arbor-tristis. The sequence goes on from CAVNYN010286877.1 coordinate 22,269, forward strand.
GATATTCATTACCCACTTTGATATCATTAGGCGGCTCATAGTATGGGGAAATACCTCATAGCATACCACATAGTAAAACAAGACAGATAGAGTATTAACTAGTGATCCAAATGCAATAATTCGATTTCTTTATATAATGACAATGCATCAAAATCCATATTTGTCTCATGAAAATCTCAATCATAATTCATGGAATTAAAGTATTAGTTACTCACCTTTTGAGTTCCCAAAGATTTCTTAAATAATTTTAATGTAAAAAAGTGCCTCTAAAGCCTTGATATTTCTCAATCAAAGTCGTGCTTCAAGTTGGAATCTTCTTACATAGGACTTTTTTTAAGTGTAAAACCAAATGTTTTGGTGGGGTTTTAGGGTTGTTTTCTTTCCTCAATATTTATGGATGAGTTTCCTCTTATATTTTAAGTGAAGAGTATCTTTAGATAAATTGGAGAGAACTTGGTGTATGTCCTTTGCCTTTGGCCTTTTTATACTTGTTTAGATTTAATTGTTTTCAAATAACATTTGAAATGCACCATTTACAAAAATAGCAAGTGGCATATTAATTGACAAAAATAACACTACATGTTTAAGAGATGATGTGGCCAACCATTATCCTTTCATTTATTGCTCATGGAGTCTCTATACTTAATGGGATCTTACAATTAGGTTGTTATATTTCGAGTCATCCTAATCAACAACCATATTTTAATTTTAGGTATTCATTTGAGTAATAAACTTTTAACCTTGGGACATAAATGGTGAAAAATTCAAGTATTTATTCCTATCATTGCTAAAATAATCATTATATCGCTTAATTTATTGTTAAATTTTTGCGGAATGTTACAATCTACCCCCTTAAAAGAATTTCATCCTCGAAATTCATTAAGCGTTGTAGCAATAACTATTATTTTTCAAAAGCATAGTAAGAAACTGTATTGACGTCATTTTATTAAATTTTCAAAAGCATATAACATGGTCACATAGGCACTTGGTAGGGGAGAGTAAGTAGCTCCTAGGTTCAATGCAAGAATTTCCTACTAAAGATTGTACTTGTAATACGCCTATCATTAATCAGATTATGGCAATACTCCCTCAGCAGGATTATTTTGTTTTGATTTGTTAGGACAATTTATGATCACATGCCGTTATTCTCTACACCCAAAACATACACTCGGCGATTTCTCACAAGGTCCATTATGTCATTTATTACATGTTGGGCAGCTGCTTGTACTAGTTTGCTTTGGTTCTTCTTCTGAATTGAACCTTTTTTGCATTCAACTGAAGTTTAAAATTTTCTTGGTGTAGGTTATTTCCTTTGTCCCCATTTAGGAGGTTTCAAGTTTTTATTAGAGTTAGACCTCCGAAATTCTCTAGTTCTAGTTATTTTATCTTCAACTTGTTCCGCTAATAATGCAGATCCACAATAGCTGCAAAACTTAAGATTGTATTGCCTAACATTAACACGTCTCTAGCTAATTCGGGTTTTAAACTCTCTATAAATCGATTGATTTTTAACTCCAAAGTCCCCAATAAGTGAGTGACAAATCTAGATAATTCTTCAAATTTTTGGACATATTCGGTTACAGTCATTTGCTTTTGCCTGAAGTGGATAAATTCATTCAATTTCTAGTTTCTGGCCGTTGATGAGAAATACTTAGTACAGAATTTATCACAAAATCCCTCCCAAGTTAATTCTTCAGCTTCTTCCATGCTGATTAAAATATCCCACCAATAACTTGCACTCACCCTCAACATGAAAGTGGCACTACTTTTTCATGATTGGGGACATATGCATAAGAGAACATTCTTTCGATTGTTCGAATCTAACTTTCAGCTTCAATTGGATCCTTGGCTTCCTAAAAAATTAGAGGTTTAAGTCAGCGTCATCTTTATCTTCCCTATTACACCACGATTCCCCGCTTGAATTTTGTTGAAGAAGTAAATTAATTTGACAGGCTTGTTGACTCGCTAATTGAGTCAATCGTTCTAGGGTGTTGTTGGTGTCGTTCTAAGACATTTCCTTTACCTGTTCATGAGGTTAATTTATAAATTAAAATTCGGTATTGTAGACTAGATATATTAAATTATTAGCCAATTACATATTTAAATTAAATTTCCTCAATATATATCAATCAACAAAATTTAAATTTATCATAGAATGGGACGTTCATCTATTCCTTTATTTTCTAAAAAATTGTATTTTAAAGGTCAAAGCTCGGTCCATGTCAAAGGACAAAGAAACTTAAAAGTCAATATTGGGATAAGTGTAATTCATAGATCGAGCATAAGTATGAAAAACATTGAAGACAGTTTAATTTGGGTGCAAAATAACTAAAAATAATCTTTTTAGTTGAAACAAGGGTCAATTAGGTGAAAGAATTAGAATTCGATGCTTAAAAGAACATAAATAAATATTTTGGAACAAATTAAAGAGTTATAGGACTTTTGGTGCATTTTTTTGAAAAAAAATCTGCACATCACCACCTTTGACAGAAAGCTCGGTGTGGCCGTATTGTTGAGCTAGTGTGCCCGCACTGGCTCTTATATTTTTAACAGATTGTGTGGTGCCACCACACTACTGAAACGGCTCTCCAACACCGGTAATTTTTTTTTCTTGTAATTGTTTTGATTTTAAAACATCCTCTAGTATGATTAGAGGTCATATGATGTCATCTAAGGTTAACTTGGCACAAAGTGAAAACTATCATCCTTATCTTCCATTTTCTTTACCCTTAATGACTGATTTCCTTGATAACCTTGATTCTATATTTTGAGTGATCTCCTTTATTATGTTTAAAATGTGCGTTTTCTTGTTCAAATTCAAAATCAACACTTCCAATTTAAGTATTTAACATTTTAGGGGTGAGCTGATCAATGTCAAAATACTAAAGGATTATACCTTACTTAACTTCTATTTCTCATGACTTTTACCATGTAACTAAAAGTATAACTTTTACTTAAAAAGCTAGACAAAGGTTTATAAATCACTTATATACCTTGTAAATAGTCACTTACTTGCAAGCTGATAGGAGCAAGCCTCCCGCGAAGTAGATTTTGCATGTAGTATGCCCTGGAGCACGACTCTGATGCCACTCTTGTCACGCCTCCACTATTTATACCAGTTAATAAATTCGTGAGCGGAAGCTTTCAAGATCGGAAGAGCGTCGTATAAACAGCGGGGATGTGACGCACAAAACGAACAAATCATCCACAAAAGATGTTAAACTCATAAATTATTCTTAGCTATATTTCCATGTAACATCCAGCTAAAATTTAACAAGAAATTGAGCAAAATGATAATATTTTGATAATGATAGAGAGTTACTTAAATTTTAAGGTTATACGATTATGATTTATTGAACACCAAGAAATGGAATGTAACAATAAAATTGCATCAAATTGCAAATTTGCAAGTTTGCCACTCAATTGAATAATAAAAAAAATTGAAATGTGACAATATGATCGTATTTAAATTATTAATTGTTACACAAATGAATGTTAAGAATTAGAACATAATTATTGACAACATGATCAATATCTTGACAATAAATTGAAATTAGAATTTGGTTACTGACAATGTATTGATAATGATTGAATAACCACACGAGTTTGCTATTGGTAATGTAAACGTTATTTTGACAATTATCGAATAACCGCTTGAAATGCCACAAGAATTCAAAGAATTATTACTCGAGTGAGCCTAGAGGCAAAAATGTGGTTATTAGTTAGCATGACTTGAAGTCAAGCACATAATTGTAAAATCACATTAAGTGAAATGACTCAAGTAATATGAATCAAATTATCATGACTTAATTATAAAACAACACAAAGTATAAAGACTTTCCGAGCAATAAACGATTGAACTTCATTTCGCCACCTCACCCCTTGAAGTGTACGGCGCCGAATCAAGTCACGTGTCACCTTTTAATTGGCGGAACTCAAAGATTTATTAAAAGCAACTAAATCCTAACTATTATAAATAAGCTAAACGGTTCTTAAGGTTTCCAAAAGACCTCAACCAAACCTATCCCCTCTTTTCCTTCCTCTCCACATCCATGCATGACTATTTTTTTTCATGCTTGGCTTCTCATTAGTAAACACCAAGAACTTCAAAAAAAACAAAAGCAAATTCATCTAAATACCTTAAGGAGAGAAAAACAACCCCTAAAACCTATCAAACACTTAGTTTTATACTTGGAAAAGGCCCATTGTCATATATAGAGAGAATCCAACTTGAAATATAGCTTTGATTAAGGTTTTGGAGACTCTTGTCACTTGGGACAATTCAAGTAACCTTCGAGGTGAGTAACTAATGTTTTGATTCTCTTTTTGAATTCATAAAGTTTGATAATATAAGCATGGATTTTGATTGAAATCTTCTATGAAATGAACATGGATTTTGACGCATTAGAAAGAAATATTGATTTATTGCATTTAAATCACTAGTTGATACTTTACCGTTTTGTGTTTGCTTTGTATTGTTGTCATACTATAAGTCATCTAATGATACTGAGATGGGCGATGGTTAGTATGATATTTGCTTTGTATTTGTATTGCTTTGTGAAAATTCTGGTAGAGGTCAACTAAGATTTGATTGTAGATCCACTTAAATATGCATGACCATGATTGAATTGATATTGAATCTTGCATGCGCTACGAGTAATAGTTTAATTAGTGATAATACTCTCTTATGCATTCAAAAGCTTTGTGCCTTTTATGGTTTTCTGGAAAATGAATCTTCTAAAAGAAAGGTGAATCAAAGGGTTTTGTTACTCACTAAGTACTTTGTACTCACTCTTCTTTTCTCTACAATTTTGTAGATGATTGAAGGCGTAATGATTGAGAAGCAAGCCATGAGTTGGAGTATGTCCGCGAACGTGAGTAGAGTTTTGCATGTAGTGGAAACCTATCTTTGAAGCTACCACAAATACAATTATGAAATTAATACCTTTTGTATTAATAAATATGTCCACCTCTATATAATATATAAATTTACGCCTTATAAAATATGTATATATATATGATGCAATGAATAGATAGTCCCTATAATGATCTGAAGTTTACTTTTCCAGGTAAAAGCTTTCTAATGATTTGACTTTCTTTGGTAAACAATGAAATATACTTTATTAATATAACTTGTTATGTTCTTTACATTTTATTGAAAAACCTAGTTTTAATGATTCTTTAAAATTTAACAACTTGCTAGTTTAAGTAATAAGCTTTATAAAGTCTTAAACTCTATAAGCCAAAAACAATTTGTTCGTTTTGTACGTCCCGTTCCCACTATTTGTATGAAAGCTTTCGCTGTAGATTTTGTTAATGAATATAAGATATTCTTAAATAATTGTAAATTAGCGGGGGCATGACATTCCAAGTCTTTACATTATAAGGTAAGCTTCTAATCATTACAAGAGTTACTTATTCATCTTGTCTTAAATATCACAATATATATATGTGGGCATAATATATTTATAATCAAAGTGCGTTTTTGTAGTTTCCAAGATCGATTCCCTCTACATGCAAAATTCTACTTCCTTCCACGGGCATGTTCCAATTCTCGGCTTGCTTGGCAAATATCTTGCATCCAATCATCTAAAAGACTGGAGAAAAAGGGAGTGAGTACAAAGCACTTGTGAGTAACAAAATCATTTGATTCACCTTTCGTTTAAGAAATTCCTTTTCAATTGCAAGTTCAAGAAAATTATGAATTGCACAAAGCTTTGTGGATGCACAAGAAGACCATATCACTAGTTAAACTACTACCCGTAGTGCATACAAGATTTATATCAATTCATTTAAGTGGATCTACAATCAAATCTCAGTTGACCCCTACTGAAATTTCCACATAGACCACAAAGAAACTACAAAGACAAGCTCATGCTATAAATTACCCACCTCGGTATCATTAAGCGGCTCCTAGCACAAGGAAAAACCACATAGCATACCACATAACAAAATAAGACGGGTAGAGTACTAACTAGCGATCCAAATACAATAACTCAATTTCTTTACATAATGACAATGCATCAAAATCCATGTTTATATCATGAAAATCTCAATCATAATCCACGTTTATCTTATGAAAAATGAATGGAATAAAAAAATTAGTTACTCACCTTTTGAGCTCCCAAAGATTCCTTAAATAATTCTAATGTGGAAAAGTGCCCCTAAAGCCTTGATATTCCTCAAATTAAAGTCGTGCTTCAAGTTGAAATCTTCCTACATATGGAGAGGACTGTTTTTTCAAGTATAGACGAATTTTTTCAAGTTTGCTTTTAGCCTTTTTATACTTGTTTAGATTTAATTGTTTTTAAATAACACTAGCTAATCTACTCGTGCGTTGCACGGAAAACACATATACATCTCTAAAGCAAATAATTAATTAAACGATAAAAAATAAAAGTGATATACGCTCACCAACCAGATAACTAGAACTAAAAATTAACTAAAACAAAAATATATGTAAATGCTTCCAAAATTGATATTCTATGTTACTTGATCGATTACTGGCAAATATATGTGTGTAATATATATGTAGCTGCTTGTATACTTACCCGATTAGGCGATCTGAAAGTTGCTTTAATTACTCAAATATAAAAGAAAAGAGATAATTACGAATTTGATTGATGTACTTACCAGTTAAACGCAAGGAAATAGATAATTAAGAATTTAATTGAACACTTACTTGGTTAATCAAAATCTAAAACATTTCTAAAGGCTAAAAGTTCAACCTCAACAACTGAAGATGATTAAAAATTACTATACAAAATTAAAAGATATAATAAACAAAATTCTGAAAATTTGAAAAACAAAAGATTAGGTGAGCATATCAATAAATTATTAAAAATTACTATACAAAATTAAAAAGTTAACCCATTATTTAGTTAGTATTATCCGATTATTATTATTAGGGCGAATGAAAATAAAAAATAAAAAAATAAATGAGATATCAGCTTGACATCATCATGACATTAGATTTCTAATATATATATATAAATAAGTAGAGCTTGTCTGGTTCAATTTGATTGTCGGATACAATTAGAAATAATTTTCCGCTCGTTGTTTGACTTTTAAAAAAACCAACTTGCTGACGTCATTATTCTATTATTATTAGACTTTTTCTTATTGTTATACTTTTCCTTTTAATTATTTAATTTAATATTTTTATTTTAAAACTCTATCTACATATTACATTTTGGCTATATATATCATATTGGCCTAATAGATTTCAATTTTACTCTATCCGATTGTATAATTTTATGATTTTATGTTCTCATACTATATTGTATTTTACTTTTCAACATAATATATCTATAAAATATATGGGTGTGAAGTATAGTAATATGTAAATGCATGAGTGTGAAACTAATATAGATTATGCTATCGGAATTTATTTCCTTTTAAAGGAAACAAAAATAAGAATTAATTAAAAAAATTATTGGTTCAATCTCCTTATTGTTATATTTTTCCTTTTAGTCATTTAATTTAATATTTTTATTTTGAGACTCAATCTATATATTATATTTTCATTAGATATATCTCACATTTGCCTAATGTGTTTGAATTATATGAAAATAGATAGTCAATAAGTCTTGATTTCAATATTACTTTTCTTTATTATTATACTTTACCTTTTAATCATTTAATTTAATATTTTTATTTTGAGACTCTATTAACATATTACATTTTGGTTAGATGCATCTCACATTTGCCTAATGGATTTAAATTACATGAAAATATATAATATATCAAACTAGATTTCAATATCATTATTATTATACTTCTCCTTATTATTATATTTTTCCTTTTAATCATTTAATTTAATATTTTTATTTTGAAACTCTATCTACATATTACATTTCGGTTAGATATATCTCATATTTGCCTAATAGATTTCAATTTTACTTTGTTCGATTGTATAATTTCATGATTTTATGTTCTCCTACTTCATTGTATTTTACTTTGTCACTATAATATATCCATGAAATGCACAGGTGTGAAGTATAGTATGCCTGTAAATAAACGGATGTGAAATTAATAAAGAATTATGCTATCGAGTTTAATTATCTTTAAAGAAAATAAAAAATAAGAATTAATAAAAAAATTACGAGTTTAACGAGATGACGATGGACTAATAACAAGAATTTAAAATTATGTCATCAAAATAAAGAATTGATTGCATGCTATTTGCAAACGTAGGATGCACATTAATTCCATGCAACTTATGTTTTTTAATTTCTTTATGACATTAAACCTGACAAACACAATTTTGTTATATTTTATGTATAACATTCTTTTTGAACTCTACCCGTACAATGCACCGGTGGAAATCTAGTTCCCTTAGGATGCCAGTTAGTACTAGATTCTCACCCCTACGTTTTAAAAAATATATAATATGAAATCTTACAAGATTTTTCTTTTTTTTGGTATGATGAAATTTTATAAGCTTGCGTTACCCAATAAGGAAAAATTAACTTTTAACGTTAGCCAATCAAAAATGTAATTTTTTTCCTATCATCTTAAAGTAACTATAATTTACAACAAATTTTAATTCGACTGCTATTTGTGACACAAATAAATATCATTTTATTTTTTTGCACTAATTTAGATAAATGACATCGTAAGAAATAATCGTAAGTTGGGCGATTACGTGTACTGTGAAACTATTTCTTATTCGAAACTAATAAAGTCAGATATCATGAAGATTATATGAATAAATTAAATAATACATTAAAACAATCATATATAAAATAGTCGTAATTATTAATGTTCATTTATATTGGGAAAATTTAAGAAAAATTACAATTATAATTTTTAATTAACTTAAAATAACGATATATATGTTTAATTTCTATTAATTATGAACTACAAATTTCAAGATATGTTAGACAATTAGATTGTCACGCCCCCGCTAACTTTACAATATGTTCCGAATATCTTATGGAAATTTACAAATTTTGTAGCGGAAGCTTTCATTCAAACAACGGGGACTTAAAGTGTGAAACAATTCAATTTATCTTATCTTACAGAGTTTAATAGACAAAGATAATTACATAAGTTAACAAATCGTCAATTTTTTAAAGAAATATTAAAGATAGGTTTTTCAAGAAAATATATAGAACACAAGAAATTATATTGATAGATATATTTCATTGATTACCAAGGTGTGCCAAATCATTAGAAAACTTTTACAATGAAAAGTAGTATTCAAATAAATATAAAGATTATATCTCTCTATTGTCTTATATG
>CAVNYN010286877.1:31534-43087 GCA_963692815.1 Nyctanthes arbor-tristis
CTTGGTAATCTGTTTACAAGGTATGTGGCTACAAGAATTGAATGTGACCAGAATTTCAGAGGTAAGTTTGCTTGAAACATTAAGGCTCTGGGAAGTTGTAATAAATGTTTATGCTCCTTCTCCACCACCCCATTCTATTGTGGGGTGTAAACACAACTCTTTTGATGTAAGATACCATGCTTATGTAATAAAGATTGGCATTCATATCCAACAAATTCAGCCTCATTATCACTCCTCAAACTCTTTACTTTTCTCTCAAATTATGTGTGAACCATATTTAGAAATCCTTCTAACACCCTAGCCATTTGGTTCTTGTGCAGCACCAAATACACCCAAGTTGCCCTACTATAATCATCCACTATTGTTAGCATAAAAGGAGTTCCAGTGATGGATGGGGTTCTATATGGCTCCCAAATGTTAACATGAATCAAATCAAATATAGAAGAAATATGAATAGAATTAGTACGGAAAGGGAGCCTTTGTTGTTTTGATTTATGGCAAATATCACAATCTTTCAAATCAACATCAGAATTTTTACATAAGGACTTGATAAAATCCAAATGCTTCATTACAACTGGGGATGCATGCCCTAACCTCTTATGCTAATTAACAAAGACTCTATTACAGGCATATTGAGTAAGCAAACTGTGGTTACAATTATTGGACAATTGTCTATGAACAACTGGAAATGAAGATACTGAAGAATTATTTAGGTTTTTTGGGATTCAATATGTAGAGTTTTCCAATCAATTTCCCAACAACTAGTACCTTTTCATTCTGCAGGTCTTGCAAGAGGCAATCATTTGGGAAAAAAACATAGTTTAGGTTGGATGACTGTGCTAGATGTGATACATGTCATGCCCCCGCTAACTTTACAATATTTTCTGAATATCTTATGGAAATTTACAAATTCTGTAGCGGGAGCTTTTATTCAAATAACGGGGACGGGACGTGCGAAACAATTTAATTTATCTTATCTTACAGAGTTTAATAGACAAAGATAATTACATAAGTTAACAAATCATCAATCTTTTAAAGAAACATTAAAGATAGGTTTTTCAAGAAAATATATAGAACACAAGAAGTTGTATTGATAGATATATTTCATTGATTACCGAGGTGTACCAAATCATTAGAAAACTTTTACAATGAAAAGTAGAATTCAAATAAATATAAAGATTATATCTCTCTATTGTCTTATATGTTATAAGATGTAAAACATATATATTATAGAGGTGTGCGTAAAAGTATTAAATTCGTAATAGTTTCAAGGAAAGGTTTACACCACATGCACAACTCTACTCCCATTAGCGAGCACGATCCAACTCTCAGCTTGCCATACATTTCAATTGTTATAACTCCAATTATCTATGAAAATTGTAATAAATGGGGAGTGAGTACAAAGTACTCAGTGAATAACACAATCTTTTGATTCACCTTTCGTTTATAAAATTTATTTTCAAGAAAAACCATTGCATGTACAAAGCTTTTCAATGCACAAAAGAGCCCTATCACTAATTAAACTACTACCCGTGGTGCGCGCCAGATTCATATCAATTCAATTAAGTTGATCTACAATGAACCCCGGTAGACCCATACTGAGATTCCAATTCAAAGCAAACACCACACTAATCTTCCCTATTCCAGGATCATTAAATAGGTCATAGTGTAGGAAACAATTCAGAATGGCCAAGAACACATAACAAGGCCATACAATCACAAAGCAATTCAAAACGGATAGAGCATTAACTAGTGATACAAATGCAATAAACTAATCTTTCTTTCAATAATAATGCATCCAAATCTATGTTTGTCTCATTAAAATCATCAATCAAATACATACTTATCTTATCAAAACTTTATGCATGCAGAAAAGGAAATCAAAGTATTAGGTTACCCACCTCAAATATTCTTCGAATAATCCACGTGAAGAAGTATCCTTAAAACATTGATATTCATCAATTAAAGCTATTTTTCAAGCTATAATCCTTCTATATATGGTAAGGGACTCTTTTCAAAGGACAAATAGGTATTTTGGTGGGTTTTTATTAGTTTTCTCCTTCCCTTGGCCATGTTGGACGAATTTTGAGGTTGAGAGAGAGAAAATGGAATTGTTTGAGTTTGGAAGCCTTGAAACGATCTCCCCTTTATATAATAGTTAGGATTTAGCTAGTTTTAATAACTTTTGAGTGGCGCCAATCACATCGTGATAAGTGACGCCAATCACATCGTGACAAGTGGCGCAATGTGGAGCCGCACACTTGGCGGGAAATTGTCCAAGAAGTCATTTTCCTTGCATTATCTTTCAATTAAGTCCACGCTCTTTAGTTCATGTCAATTAAGTCACTACACTTTAGTTTATGTCAATTGTTAACCAAATTCTTTCTTTAGCGTTAATTCAATAACAATATTTTAATCTTCAAGCAATCTTTCTTTTAAAACAACAATTTCGTTGCTTACCTTAATTTGTAGAAATTTCCAGGATGTTATATAGATAATTAAATTTATCTATAATTTAAACAATTAAATGATGATAATTATCTATTATTTATTAAATTTAATAGTGAATCTTGTTTCAAAATGGTGAATAGATAATGCAAAAGTGAATAAAAACTTTTTAAAAAATTGAAAAATTTAGAATACCACACATGTTACTGCAGTATAAAATAAAATATCTAAAAAGACCATACTAATAGGTTTTTAAGTGGGAAACCTGCAGTACAAAAGTACCGCAACTCTTTTCATTTAACTAATATATAGATTATAAATATATTATTATTATTATTAGGGTGAACGAAAATAAAAACAGAAAAATAAATGAGACATCAGATTCCTAATTCCCCTAGGATGACAGTTTTAGTTGGAAAAAATTAACTCACAACTTAGTTTGTATTATAAATATATAGATTTGAAATCCATCATTTACAAAAACAGCAAAAGGCATATTAATTGGCAAAAATAGCACCATATGTTTAAGCGATCCAACTATTTTCCTTTCATTTCTATTGCTCATGGAGTCCCTATACTTAATGTGATCTTACAATTAGGTTGTCATATTTCGAGTCATCATAATCAACAACCATATTTTAATTTTAGGTATTCATTTGAGTAATAAACTTTAACCTTGGGAGATAAATGGTTAAAACTTCAAGTATTTATTCCTATCATTGCTAAAATAATCATCATATCGCTTATTAATTGTTAAATTTTTGCTGGATGTTATAGAACAAGACTATTTATAAGTAGTACCTTACATAATTTCTTATGAAACTTGACACGTAATCTCATTTTTCAACACATCTCATCAAATTTAATTTAAATTAAAGACCATCATCACATGACAACTATATACACACACACACACACGTATGCATGAATGTAAAAATCTAGAGTAATTTACACTTAATGTCTCCAGCATTTCAAATATTAATAAACTATGTCCTTAACATTTATTTTTCCTTCTTTTGGTCCTCAACATTTTAAGAAATCCCTATTCAAGTATCTGGTAACAGAAATCATCAATGTACTCCGTTAAGTTGAGGGCATTTTTTTGTTAAATACAAAAAATTAAATATTTTAATTTAAAAAAATAATAGCTGCCTTTTGGCTGCCCGAAATGGCTACCATTTCCGTCAGCAAAAATTTTTTTTTGGGGGGGTCTCCCCCCTGTGTTGCCTTGTGTTGCTATTTCCTGTAGCCTTTGGGGCTCCCCCAAAAATGGGTGCAAGGCAGTTTTCCTTTTTCTTTTTTTTTTTTTAAATGAAAATATTTATCTTTTTGTATTTTACCAAATATTCCCTCAACTTAACGGAGGAAATTGACGATTTAAGTTGGCAGGGATTTGGATAGGGATTTCTTAAAGGTTGAAGACCTATACAAGAAAAAATAAAAACTGGAGATGTGATCTATTGATACTTAAAAAGTTAGAAATGTTAGATGTGAATTACCAAAAATTTAAGTAAAAGTGACAGGGAGAAATATACTTTACGTCTAACAATCTTGTTTCCTTTTTCCGTTCCTTAAACGGGACCCCAAGGATCGGGACGGTGACCGGGAGTGAGGTAGCGGCGAAACGTGTCTCATACAGCTAACATTTGTATAAATTAATTGTGATGGCAAATGTCACCTGTATTCTTTGCATGCATGCACGTACGTAATCTTTCCTCTCTTAAGGAATCTTTACACTCATTACTCATTATTTCGTAACGGTTCCCTCTTTAATTCCCCTTGTTCTTTTCCATTTATCCCTAATTTGTCACGATATTCTCCTTCAATTTTCATTCTTATATCTAATCATTCAGCAAATTTAAGTCGACCTTCAACTTTTCTCAGTCAGATTTCTCAATGGCTTCGGCTAAGTCATTGTCTCTATCTTCTTCTTCTCCCCTGCTGGAGGAAGATCAGAAAATGGGGTTCGAATCAGAATTCGGTGAACTGGACGCCGGAGAAAGGAAGCGCCGGAGCGATGAAGAAATGCCCTCCGGAATTCCGATCCTCATGATGAAAGGTGGTAAAAGAAAGTGCTCTGAAGCAGGTGGAGGAGAAGCAGAGGGAACCCACAACAAGGATGGTGGGTCTGAAGTTAAGGAAGTTTCCCGAGGGGTTCTGGCGGTGGCGGCTGGCCGAGGTGGAAGTGATGAGGTGGTAAATGGAGGCCTCTGTTGGGGTGTTGCCACTCGCATTGGTGGCCGCCGGTACATGGAAGATAAAGTGGTGGTTCTGCCATATTTTATGTCGATTCCCTGCAATAAATTCAGTGGCTGTTTGTCCCCAGGAATTCACGCCAGGAAGCAGTCTCAAGTTTACTATTTTGCTGTTTTTGACGGCCATGGTGGCTCGCAGGTATTTTTTAATGCAATTTTTCCACGATAATTTAATTACTTATTTTCTAGACTAATTATGCACTCAAATTTATTTAATATTTATTTATTTTCTGAAACCTAAAATTTATGAAGTAATGATGAATATGCTGTATAAATATGAGAAAGGCTTCAGTAGGACAGTTATATACGCCTATATGGTAGGACTTTTATTAATTTCATGCCATGTGTGAATATTAAAAAATCATTTTACCATGGGAACACCAATTTTCTCAAAGTGAATATAGCTTTTTCAACCATGAATGACTCTCAAGATCAAACTTCTCAATCATACGATCCCAAGAAACTTGAAATTCTTCTTCACTGGGGCATCCACGGAAACATTTATTAAATTGCTCCTTCAACTTTGGATTACCATAATAGAGCTAGCAAGATGCTTCGTAGCATTCTGAGCTATGAGCCAAGTACATAATCGATGTTGTGTATTCGGAAAAACTATTTCAATTGCATTGGCCGTTGCTTTGTCCTCGTCTGTAAAAATAGACTTTGGCGGTCTATTTCCCATGGTAAAAAGATTTTTTAATAAGATCGGAAGAGCATACGTTAAATGAGAAGATCTGAGGTGGATTTAAGAAAATATAATAAATGTGGGACATTTCACACGTGGTATGGAATTAATGGAATTCCTACCATGTAGATGTATAGAACCACCCTACTGAAGTCTTTCTCGTATGCATATGGATTTGCTATTTATTATTGTCCTTGCATTTATTGAACATGATTTTATTAAGATGTTGTGCCAATGGATTTTTAGGAAAGTGAATAATTTTTTATCTGTTTGAATTTGAATTCCAAAATGTAAAGGGAAATATTCAATTCACCTGTGAGTATGTATGTTTATTATTATGGTTCAAACTTACTTGAATGATATATAAACTTAATAACACAAATAATACAGGGCCGGACCTGTGCTCAACAAGGCCTTAAGCAAATTTAAAAAAAAAGACCCCTATCGCTTACCCAACTTATCTCAAATACTTTACTAAAATAACACCGAAAAACTAAAAGTAATTGTTATCGTCCAAACAAATCGATTATTCATGATGTTGAACAAAAATAAAGTTAGACAATAATTCACAAAAATCCAAAAAAAACATAATAATATGCTGGCAAGGCAATAACAATGCATTAAGTAAAACTAATATTCAGACAAGACAAAAACACTATTAGAAATGAATATACCAGCAAGGCAACAATATTTCAAAAATCAAAAAGTACCTGATAAATGAACCATTAGAGCAATAGCATCTAATGAAGCTTTTCCAAAAATCTCAAGCAAAATACAATGTTTAATATCTGTAAAAATAAATAGAGCACTACTTTTAAAATCTAATAAAGCAATTTTAATAAAACTAATAGATCGTAAATCTACTTAATAATAAAACATCTAAGAAAAACTAATTCAAAATAGACTAGTTTTCTAATAAAATCTAACATGCAAGATTTCGTACCATCATCTGAATACAACACACCTTGCAGTTTTTGAAGCAAAACTATTTATTAAGTTTGCGTAATCTAATTGACCACATATCTGTTTGCATTATCTGTTTGCACATACTGACATAAAAATCTTTATACCTACATTACACTACTAGAAAACAGGGCATCATTGACGGACTTTTTCGTCGGTGAAAGTATGAAATTCGTCAAAAATAGCGTTCACTGACGGAAAAATTCCGTCAGAAAATATGTCGGTGGTACCTTGCTCGCTAATACTTTCCGACGGAAATAAGCGTCCGTCAGAAATTTCTGACGGATTTCCGTCCTTTGGAAATTTCTGGCGGACATCAGAAAAATAATAAATGGAAAAAAAATTTCCAACCCAACTCGGGAACCGACCAGCCAACCCGCGCTCTGACCCGCTAACTGGCGTGTCGACCCGCCAATTAATTCCCTTCAATATGGCATTGACAGGATTTGAACCATTGACCTGGGGTTGGGGAGTGAGTTCCCAATCACCAGGCTATTGTGAATTTTCGTTAATGTGCTAACAAAAAATATATATAAAGTATCCTCTTGTAATTTTGTTATTATAAAAATCATGAATTTTCTTTTCTAAGCATTAGATTTTATATATTATTTATTATTTCATTAAACTTTATTATATTAAATATGTCATTTATGCTCTAAATTTATTTGATTGTGCCATTAATATATACATTTTTGCCCCTAGTTTTCCACATTATATATACATTGTTAATTAAAACTAAAAATAATAAAAGAAGGTTTACTTAATTTTATTTGATTCTATTAGCAAGAATGTGATCTAAGTGATTTTTTTTAAGCTAACAAAATTAATAAAAAATTTATTTAGAACCATTGTTTTAAACATTAACCACAAAATAACCGATAAAAAATTAAAGTTCTTTTGTTTTATATTTTTTCATTAAGTAAAACCACATTAACATTAAAATTTATTTCATAATATATTTTTTTTAACAAATAAAATGCCGAACATTATTTGAGTGCATGGAATTGGCCTTTTCATAAAACAAGTGTACATATCATATATGCGGTTAGAGCATAAGGAAATGATTATATATGTGTGCGCATGCCGCATATATGTTCAGTAATAGTTGGGGACGACACCTAACTACTCAATATGTTTTGAATTTCATAACTAAAATGATTACTATGCATACTGAGATTCTATATTTGATGTTTATTCCCATTTCATGCCAACTGGTGTCCTATGTTGAGATTGTTCGTATTTGTTGTTGATTTTCTTTTTATTTTTTAACTTTAGTTTGTACTTTTAATTACAGATACAAAAACATAAATCATTTTCTATTTCATATCTAATGATTATTAATAACACTTTTAATTTTTAATAACATTTTTAAATTTCGAACAAAATTTTACTTGTTATATATTTGTTAACTTATCTTCTAGTTTGCAAAAAAAGTTAACATATCTCCTATATATTTTTTGTAGTCTAAAAATTAATGTATATTTGTTATAGAACATTTTGTGTATAAAACATATTAATAAAGTAATTGGATGAATTATTTATTATTGTAATTAAAAAAGTAAAACTTATTTCAAACATATTGAAAAAAGTGTTAATTAATAATATTTAGTATAAAGAAAGTAAAATTTCCGATGGCCTAGTGGATGCCGTCGGAAATTTCCAACGGAAATGTAAAACCGTCGGAAATTTCTGACGGAACTTTTTGTCCGTCGGAAATTTCTGACGGCCTAGTGCCTTCTATGAGAATCTTTTCAACGGAATTGTATTTCCGTCGGAAATCGCAGATGGAATTTGGGTGCCGTCAGAAATTTCAGATGAAAATTCCCGACCATATCTTTCCCATCACAAATCACCGAGGAATTTTTCAGTTCGTCGAAAAATATGTCGGTATTTTTCGACGGATTGTAGCTGGTAGGAAAATTCCGTTGGTGATACCCTGTTTTCTAGTAGTGTTATCTGTTTGTACATACTGACATAAAATCTTAAACATTACTACTATACCCGACATTTGCATAAAGACATAAACTATCTATAATCTATTATTTAACTAATTGCACAATAGTCATAATTCCATAATTATTAATTAGTCTTTAATAATCAAGATAGAAGAGAAAAATTAAAGAAAATCAGGGCCCTAACAATTAAGTAATCAACTTGTAATTAATTAGAAATACCCTAAGTCCCTAACCTTGCAAATTGTAATTTGCGAGTTTAGCTGCTAGATATTAGCGGAGGTTTGTCTAGCTCCGGTGACTATCGATGATGACTCTGAGTCGTCTCTTCTGATCTGAACCGTGAAGTATGATTGTGAAGACTCTCGGTCGTTGGGTCGCTCCTCGCTGGTGGTTTGTTCATAAAAAATTTTAAGTTTGTCTATTTGTTTGTTTGTTTTTTTTTTTTTTTTTTTTTTCAAAGTTTAGAGACGTTATTGTATTAATTTGGGCCTTCAGTTTTTGTTTGTTAATTTCTAAAATTTGGGCCCAACTTGATGGATATCATGTTGGGTTGCATAATTCCAAAAAAATAAAAATAAAAATAAAAATAACAAAATGGATCCCTTGAATTTTTGAGCCCTATGCGGCTGCTTGCTAGGCCTATACTAAGGTCCAGCCCTGAAATTATGGTGGACTGGTGGTGGATATATGCTGATTTCCATTTCACATAATCCATGATAGAATTACACTCTCCTAAAAAAATAAAACGCAAGGTTCAAGGTCTTTTCCCCCTTTTTTTTCTTTTTATTAGTAGCAATTTTAATGTGGGGAAACTCAAACTGAAATTTAAAAGGGACAAACCTGCCTTAAAAAGGGGAAAAAACCAAAGTGAAAAAATACTCAATTTCAAGGTGGATTCTATAAAAAAAAAAAGGAGGACAAATTTAGTCCCCCATTCAATTAGGGAGAAAAATTAAAATTTCTCTCGATAATACTAGGGCTAAAAACTTAAAATTAGGGTGAAAAACACAAAAAATGATCAAATTTGAGCTTCGTTTGGGGTTTTCCACCCTCATGAGGATTACCAATGTGGGTGAAAAAACCAAATATGCGGTTTTTCTCAACACTTCTCACATGACACAAATTCATTGGGTGATAATCACATAACTACTTTTTCATCATCCAATATAAGTGTGTCACATATGCAATGTCACTTATTCATATCCCATGTCTCTCTAGAATTTTTATTTCTCCACCACCTCATTTGATGTAAAGGCAAAGAACTCATTCTTGAGGAAGATATATAAAACCTAAACAAGAGGCTAAATTTAACCACTCATTTGATTTCTTCTCCCCTCGTTTTTTCCCTTTACCTTTTCCCCTCCCCCACATTGGCCACTAATTTTCCCCCTTTTTACCTTTTCCCCTCCACTTCCCCTCCACATTGGAGGTCCACTTTTAGTAGGGGAAGGGGAATTACTCGGGGGAGGGGGGTGGGCTGGGTGGAAATTGGAATAACCGAATAAGATTGTGGAAAGGGGAATAGAATGGGCCAAATTTAACCTCATTTTATGTCTTCCCCCAGTGTTACTAAATTTAGGCTTTTAGCCCTTATTATTTTTTATTTATTTATACAAAGGGATATAAGAAAGGAAATAGAAATTTTGAGAGGAGGGGGAGGCGGATGTGGTTCAAACTTGAGAACTACTTGAACGCGAGCATTTTAACCATTACAATACAATTCGACCCACATTATTAATGTTGTCGTCTTCTTCTTCTTAAGTGCCTATTAAAAAATTAAAAAATTTTTATTTCTATGTGCATAAACAATTGTATATCAAATTTCAAATATTAATTTTTCTTTTCTTTTCTTTTAAGGGATCAAAAAGTAATGTTGTATAGTATCACTAGTGTCAAGTACCCATGCATATGATATCATATGATTAGTTAATCAAGTGATTTATATTTCATATATATATATATATTTACCTTTAACTTTACTTTTCATTTAACGTCACATAGACCGATACTTAACACTAATGGTGACCGGTACTTAACACTAATGGTGCTACATAATATTATTGGGGATCAAATATTAAGTTCTTATTAAATAATTTTTACTAATAAATATGTTAGTAGATCATGTTATTTAATTTTTAATGAAATAGGGAGGAATGTATATAAAGAGTAAAACAAAGGGAAATTGTTCTAAGGGAAAAAAATGAAAACATAAATATCCATTTTTTTTACCCATCACATCATGTTGTGAATAACCATATTTATCGTGTTTGGTGTTATAGCAAGAAAATTTCTTCCCGTCAAATTTTGTCAAAAATGATGATTAGATCTTGGTACACTCTCATTTGGGTAACCTTTTAGACAAGGGATATCACCAATTATGTGATAAATATTTCTTAGACTTTATCAAAGAAAATGCCATTTGTAGGGAAGTTTTTACAAGTTTTTTTAAATGTAATTTAAAGATAAAATATTGATTTTACCTTATTTTGTAATTTTTTTAATAAAAACTTCCCTACAAATAGCATGACCCTGTGGTTCAACTAGCAAAAAGTTTGACATGGCAGATGCATTTGAAACGGCCCGAATCGAGCCCCAAAATAGTAATGACCCTACCAGCCAGGTCTAGTTGGGCGAACGTGGGAGGGCCCATAAATCTAGGCCCGTCTTTGGCCCTTAAAAAGGTAGCAAGAGCCTACTTTTAGGCTGCAGCGCGCAACCCCGACATATACAGCCCGAACCATTCGCCTCGCAGACCGGCTCGGTTCGTTAGTTGGAGCGCGGTCCTTAAAATTTCAAAAAAACGGATACATCACTTTCTCCCCGTTTTCCCACGTATTGCTTTATATGCCTTGAAAGTTGAAACCTCAGCACAAGGGAACGATAGGGTTTATGGAGGAGGAGGAAGCTAGGTATTATTCACTACAAGGTACCAATTGTGTTGCAGTGATCTCTATAAGGTAATTCGTCTTCTTCTGTTCATTATCGGTGGATTCCGATCTATTTATGTGCCTGACATTCCGGGGAGCTCATCCAATTATAAGATTCTGTCCTGCTTCTTCGCCTTTCTCTTCTTCTAGTTCCTAGGAATTGGATTTCCTTTTTCCTTTCTCTGTGGTCTTATGGACTGGGTTTTTCTGTCAATTTCCCTTTTGATTTTTTGTTGTAGCTGTTTATAGTTCTATCCTTGCCTGTAGTCTGCAGCCTGTCGCTCTAGCTCTCGATAAAATAACCATGACCAGAGTCCAGT